>JAHWXV010953567.1:0-10587 GCA_024586415.1 Phrixothrix hirtus | reverse complement strand
ATCAGCACCTTTCCAAATAATACCTTTGTTTTGTGGAACAGTTACAGTTTCTTTACCGAAATTATACGAGCAATGCGTTAATTATGAGTTAAACTATCCAAAACTTTTTTATCTGCCATGACTCACGTGATAACTGGAAGGTAAAGATAAAAATGATCTTAGTATAGCAAAAATGGGTCGGTACGTCAAGAAAATTGTTGCTAACAATTATAACAAACGTGACCCGGTTACATGCGATGTGTTTCAATGGGTCAGTTATTTTTACAGGATTTGCTTATATTGAACTACCAGTATTTTTTGCCTGAAAGAATGAAATATAATTGGACAAAGATACCTACGGCATATACAAGGTGTCCAAAAATAACGGACAATCGAAAACAGGATACTGTACGAATTTTAAAACACAAATTTATTTGGATTTTTTTTCAAAACGCCTAGTATTCGATTTATAAATTTTGAAAATTTAAAAGACATAAGTTGGCCTAAATAAAATTCTGACTAGTAAACAAATGGAATTACGAATAGAGCAATTGGAAAAATCTAGTACTATAATTTAATATATACCTATAGTAATCACGTATTCTATCTAAAACGTGGTTGTAGCAGTTTGACCTATAAAGTTCTTTGGCCTTGTTTATTCTTTAAAATAATTTAGATCCGCTGTTCCTATTCTTTCAAATAAATTCTAGGAATATTAATTATTTCCTTATTATTTCATAATACAAAATTAAATTGTGTACTTAATGACAAAAATAAACAATAGGTCAGGTAAAAATGCGTAAAAACAATTTATTTTTCAATACAGTCCCCCTCCAGTACAATGTTCAAAACGTTTAATGCTTTCGGTATATAAAATTTATCAAAATCTGCAAAATATGTGATCAATTCTTCAGTGGATGAAAATTTCTTACAAGCAAGCTAAGTTTCCATGTTTGTGAATAAGAAAGTCAGGTGCCAAGTCGGGTGAGTATGGCGCATGTGGAAGCATTTCGAAATACATGTGGTTATGCAGTTACAATAGTTGAAGGATGTGCTGGTGCATTATCGTGGTGAAGCAATTTTTTTTCTTTAGTGGCCGATTTTCTTTGATTTTTCATTCAATTGGTCCAACAACGATGGATATTAATCTCCTATTATTGTTTTACCTTTTTGAAGACAAGCAATGAAAATTATTCCGCAAGCATCCCAAAAAACAATTGCCATGGCTTTATCAGCCGATGGCACTACTTTTGTTTTCTTTGGTGCCCTTGAACTAGTTTCTACCCAATGTTTTCCCGAGTACAGTGTACAGTAACAAATCGATGCAAAAATTGAACGATTACGTATTTGGACCACTTTTAACAAACGCTGCACCCATCTTGCAAAAAGTTTCTTTATATCCAAATCATCACATAGAATTGAAACCACTGTATCAGTCGGCAAGTTTAGAGCCTCCACAATCTCACGCACCTTTACTAGACGATCTGCCGACACATCATCAGTTTTGCTATCGTTTCTGGGGTACGGGCATCTTTTGGCCTACCAGACCGCTCAGCATCGCGAACGTTTGTACAACGAAAATCATTAAACCACTTGTAAAACATTTTAATGGATGACCCAGAGTTCGTATAATAGACAGAAGTCAAGGTTGTACGTAATTTGCTTTCCAACTACGCCCAACTTGAGAGTTTTCGAGAATTTTATTTCTCGGGATGACCTTCAAAAATTTCTTGGTAAATTTTTACATCTGCTAAGATAATATACGCTTGTTTACAGGGTGATTTTAAAATTCACCGACAAACTTTAACACGGCACTGTAAAACCCTAACCATGTTATTGGAAATTTCGCGATTTAATTCAAATCGCGCAAGACTTACAATTAGAAAAATCAAATAAAATCACTTATTTTATTTATCTAAAAAGCTTGTACATAAAGTAGTACAAAATAGTACTTTAAACCCAAAGCAAACTGTTTCTCAAGTAATAAAAACGTTAAGTGAAATAAACATAGTTTAGATGTGCCATAACAAATCGTGTTTTTAAAAAGGAGTATTAAGAAAAGTTCTTAAATTATAAAAATAAAAAACGTAAAATAAATTGTCCGCACCTCGGGCAATGCACGAAAAACTAGATGGGGTTAAAGTTGACCGCAGACAGAGCCAACGTCTTCAAACTGGACAAGAAAATAAGATGTTCGAAATACGAGCATCTAAGTCGCCAAACAAACTATGAGAAGGGGGGGGGATGTTAAAGAAAACTAATAAAAACTCTAGACGACAGAAAATCGACATCTTTTTTATGCAAGCGTGAGCATTAAAACTACATTGCGAAACACCAGCGAAAAGATCATATTACTTGAAATATAACTAAGTCGGCAAATGTAGATCTAAGTACTCACGCTAAGATCGTATAGATAAAATAGACCAATTACTAAAACAAAGTAATGAAGTAAATAACGTACGCATTCAATCCCGGTTTATTCCAAAGCCAACATATTACGCGCTACAAAACTTGCAGAAAACGCTCCCCTGGCTCCCGTTGCATTGGATATACAAAACACCAGGGAACAATTACCTAACCAGCATAGATAGAAAACAACTTCGTAGTTCAATTAGAAATAAAACAAGTTAACTAAAAGTAAATCATCCTTTATTAATTACATAGTTATATTTAAAGAAGATTCAAAATTCTAAATCGGCAAAGTAGTTTTGTTTAAATTAAAAATATATTATACAAGTAGGGCTACTTTGGGTTTAAGACAGTGTCATTGGCGTACCTTAACATAGTCCTGACTTGTCTGTAAAATTGTATAATTTTTCCATATTGACCTTTATATAAAATAAAATTACTAATCATGTGACCTTTATTATTTATTGAAAAACACGTCTACTGGTCGAAACCTACAAATTAAATAAAATAAACAGCAAATTTATATCCAATAGTTTAGGTAGAAATAACAGAACATACAATCTATTGTTCTGCAAAAAAAAGTCATACATCCCAAGGAAAGTAAATTACATTGGTTACCCATACTTTTAACCAATTCACGGTTTAAATTAAAGTCAATCAAATTCATGGAAGAAATTTCTCAATTTGTCAAATGGTAACCATTAACAAGAAAATCACGTAAAATAAAACTTTTATGGAAAAAATTTATATGTCCACTTTTTGAACTGCCGGAAATTGTATATACAAATGAATTATGTCTAGACAAAATCTAATTTCTACTACGTGTTGTAAATGATATAACATGTTGCTTCAATATCAAATTGCTACAGCTGTTTGTTTATTTATTATAAACACTGATCCATCTCAATTATATTCAATGACCTAGATTTTGTACAGTAATCATCCCCAAAGAAAAAGGCTCGTCATAGGTTAGCTGAATTTAGTAAAGACAATCGTGCTTTGATAACGATCATAAGAAATATAAAATAGACAGAGATAAAATTATAGGTTGATGTTATTCCATGTCGAATTTTATTCGACAGGCGTTTGTTGTGATAGAAAGAGATAAACATACATGAAATTGATTCGTATGCAGAATTCGTTAAAATACTTCTCGTACTTGACTAATGTAGTAATAAACAGAATATAGTACATAACCTGTCCATTCTTAATTTCAAGTATAAACAGACAAAATTATTAAATAAATATTACACCGCAATTGTATTAATAAACAGCTAATCAAACATTTCCTTAATCAGTATTTTACGCAAAACTCTTATATTACAAATTTTTGAAAATATTACCTAGACTCATATTTAAAATCTTACTTCACATGAATCTCATTTATGACGAGCCTTTTTCTTGGGTGATTACGTTCGAATTTTACGTAGTTTGAAGTGTTTGAAGTTTAATTTATAGAAAGGCATTTAGTAACAAATTATAAATTAATACTGCAATCAATAATACAATAAATAAAAAGCGACTTGAATAATTAATTAGGGCAATTACAATAACTCAAGTTATTAATAAAATAGGCCTACCAAATGGCCGCATCAAAGCGCCCTATGAGAAATAAATTGATTTTATTTGAAATCAGTCTTACAAGTTTGTACTACTATAACTTCACTAATAAATGAATTTGTATTTTAAAACCAGAACGCGACCCCCATAAAACGTCTAGAATGAATTCCTAGTGCAAATTAATAATAAGTGATCCCGCCGGGGTCGATCATTAATACTGAAACTAAACCTACTTTCAATAACCAAAAACATTGACACTAACTGTAAAAGCATTTTATAAAACCCAAGTCCTGATAATATTACAGACAACGTTTGTAAACAACGCCACGTTATAAATGAAATGATATTCCCGATTTGTTTATATGATGTAATTAGAATGACGTAACAACCATGTCGTTGTTTATAGTTGTTCGGGTAATGCAGTGATCTTAAACGACCTTTATTTTAATAGCGTTTTTTTTGGAAGCGACAAGGAATTTTTTTCTTGATTTAGAACTACCCCGCATGTACGGTCCAAGTTTGTCGGTATATTTTAAAATCATCCTGTATAATAATCATTCATAATTTCTTTGCAAATTCTTCCATTGTATAAAACTATATTTCTATGAGTAAAATATTTATTATACTTTGAAAATTTATTCAATATTCAATACGTTTCAAGATTTATAAATCATATCACTTCCTTGATATCACATGTGGCGCTACTATTTGAATTTATAATTACAGCCAATATCTGCTTGTAAAACTGGCAGGTGATCGTTGTTATTCAAATATGGCGCCACTTGTATGTAGGTACAACTGACACACGTTTAACCACATATAATATTACATTCATTATCCTTCAATTTAGATTATTACAAAGGTCATCGTTTTCATAGCTCACACGTACGCAAACAAAGTCGTCGACCTAGGTCAAGGATTTGAAAATAAAAGCAAGGTCAAAATATAATTATGAAGTGATTAAAAAGCAATTAGAGCTGCCCTCCTTCTACTAGCTTAGATGAAATTAATTTTTCTCACTTTGTTTAGTAGCGACTTTTGGATACAGATAAACTAAACTTCAAGTTTTATTCGAGTTTTTTGGAATTTTTTATCTTTGCTGACAGGATACTTTATCCTAAAGAAGCGCCTTACAAAAGAGGGAAGAAAGTCGACTTTCAATTATAATTTGGCACACTCCGTTATGAGTAGTTTTTTTACATTGACTCTCGAAGACGCTTTTTCCTAAATCTAGTCGTCTTGGTTTTCACAGGTGCACTATCAAAAACAACATGGACAGGATTGAATCGTTGTAAGAGGTTATTCTGAAGTGAAAGGCCAAATCAACTACGTTAGAAATGCAAAATTTAAGCATATCATTGTTATATGGAATTAAGTTTCAAGACAAGACTCTAACGACTCCGACTTTATACAGGGAAGCTTCTATTGCAATCAACGATTTGAAATTAAATTTATTTAATAAAGTTCGGTCAAATACTTTGTCAAAAAAACTTACAAATGGATAGCCATAATTGTAAATTATAGCACGGTATGCCTTTAGTTTATAAACACCTACTGCTTCATCAGTTATGTATCGACAAACAGAAATAAGTAAAAGTAGCGGCTATGCTATAACAAGGAAGTTATAAACTTCATAATTAAAGAGAAGCAGTAATTACGTCATTTTCAATCGCTTTGTCAGTCACTCAATATAAATTATTTTGATTTGCCTTCCTGTACAATTAATTCGAAAGAAAAAGGATTACAGGCATAGGAACACTGCCGTGATCATTATTATTGATGCTATTTAATATGACTCCATATTGTTTGGAGTATTTTCTACAATTTATGAGGTAAAATCATTTTACCTTGAGAAACCGAGCGCTTTTTACAAGCAAGAATAAGAGAACACGAAGACTCATTTTTAATAATCTAAAAATATAATTCGCACATCAATGGTTAATAATTTATTTTTCTGTTAATTATATAACATTTGGCTCTGTTAAAGTATCGAAGTGCGTGATTGATTCATTACTAAACAATTAAGAGGTGTACAAGACATGAAGTTTTATAAAATAGAGCTGTTTGTTTTAAAGCAGACATTAAATATGAACTCGGTTGTAAAAAATACTAAAAATAAATTAATTAGGCAAGTAACGATAATTTAATTTATAATTAACGGATGGCTGACAAAACGTGTACTTTGAACAAAAATCGCACACGACCATGACTCTTGAAAAAAAGTAATTTTGACCTTGTCATATTGTCAGTTAGCAAATGGCAAATTCCTTTCGCTTTGTTAACTTTCTTTGATCGAGTCACGCTGTCTCGACTGCGTTATGTGGGTGATTGAATGATATTGTATTTTTATAACGTGGAGCTACAACAGTTTGTATTACAGAAAATCAGAAACACACAGTTTTATTGTTTTTCCTTTCGGAACGGTTCAGTTCCTTGCAACATCTGTATCTAATGTAGGTGATATTCGAATTTTTAATTAAAAATTGACTGGGTGCCAAGCCTTTATAATTGACATGTCTATACTTTTTATAAATTATGAACATGAATACCTTAAAGTAGATTAAAGAAGAGGCGATAAATTAAAAAATTGTTTCCTGTGTGTCATTTTAGATTTTTTACATCTTTTTTTTGTATTCTTTGATTGGGACGCTTTAATTAGCTATTTTATTGTAATTATTTCATTTTTATATATTACAAACAATATAATACGACTTTTGTTTTGAGTAGTTTCGATAAAGCTTTAAATTAAGCTAAGAACAGATCTTTAAAAATAAAAAATTTAAAGACACCCCGAGATTCGAACTCTCGTTGTTCGAATCGATAGCAACTTACTAAAGCAACTTCGTATAGTTCTTTCATGCTGATACTTAAGGCAACTTTTGCGCAAATAAATTTACTTAAGGTCTGTTCGCGATATTGTACCAGTGTACACCAGGTTGCACTGATACAATAAAATTTGTTTGGTACACTGCACTAGTGCTATTTGGTATATACTGGTACAATATAATGAACATACATAAAGTTCGAAGTTAAAAAGTGAAGGAGGATTTAGTGATCTATAGTAAAACATATAATCTTGAAACTGCAGAGAGATCCATTGTCTATAAATAATACTTTAGTTGAAATAGTTCTATCGGCAACTGCATGATAGCGCCACGGGTGTTAGCTACAACAAACCTAGCCGCTATTGTGTTTGCGTGTTTATTGCTTGGTTAATAGGTTGTGTTTTCATTGTTGAACATTATTGTAAACGAATTTCGTACGAGATATCCAGATGCAGCAATATCTGACAATTCGATCATAACGAGTCTGATCACCCGTTTTCGGGAATGCGAAGAGAACCGGTAAGATAGACCATGTTGACTGAAGCTAAAATAACTGAGATTAAGAATCTGATACAGCGTTCGCCTCTAACATGCGCATTCTCGGATTTCGTATGGAAGGGCTCAGAGATAGATGAAGCGATTGTGAAATGTTCGGGAATTTAAGGAGCCAGATAAAAAAGCGCATGGTTTCGGATATTTGTTGACAACCATGGAATTTCAGAGTTCTTCAGTTATGAGGCATGGTTTCACCTTAAACAGTCAAAACACTAGAATTTGGTCAACTGAAAATCCACATGTGTTACACGAAAATCCCTTGCATTGTCAGAAAATGGGGGTGTGGCGTGCCCTATCTCATCATCAAATAATGGGCCCCATTTTCTTTGAAATTTCAGTAAACAGTGCTGTATATCGTGATTTAGTTACACAGTTTATTGCACTTCTTGAAGACGATGAACGTGGTTGCATCAGAATGGTGCCACAAGTCACATATCTAATAAAACAATACATTTCTTGCGCGAGTATTTTGGCGAGCGTATCATCTCTAAAGGAATATGGGACCCATGTTTACCTGATTTGACGTCCCCAGGTTACCTTAAAGCAAACAACCTGCACGCACTGAACAAACTAAGGATGAACATGACAACGCAGATTAATAACATCAGTGCACACATGTTCCACAAAGTGACCTCAAACATGGTAAGAAGAGTTCGTGGATGCACTACTGAATGAGGCAGCCATTTTGAGAGTAAGTAGTAAAATCTAAAATGTAACGAAATTAAAATTAAGTTTTAATAGTTACTTTACAGACATATTTTGATTAAGCAGACCTACACATTACAAGCTTTACAGGCATTAAAGAGTGAAATTCCTTACTAAGGTTATAAATTAAAACATACTGTGGAATGATAAAAAGTCTTTCCCTTGTACAAGTAATAGAACTCTGTTTTATCAAATGTTTTAATCCTCAAATTTATATATTTATGTAGAACATTCATTTTTAGAATTAAAAAAAAGACTACAATTTTCAACACTTATTATAATGTAAAATATTTATGAATGGATAACTGTTTATGTACACCAATAACATAACTTTTGGAAAACAATATTTTTGCGAGTAACCCCAAAAATTTTAATTTCATATACAACTAAGTTTGAAATGTCAAAAGCACTAGAGGAAAAAGGGCAGATTACGCCAGCATCGGACTGAGCAAGATTGAGGTTGTTTGTTGGTTGCGACAATTAATTGGTTGATCAAGTGGTTATTTATTTTCGGTCAACGGCCAACTAACTTCGTTTTGCTGTAGCTTTTCCCAGCGGCTTAAATGACAGTAACGATGAATTAAAGTTATATATCTTTTACCTGCTAAGGAGGTATTGTTAAAATCAAGCATTGTTATTTTTCTTGAACAAATACAAACGTCAGTCTAAAATTTATTTATTAAATACGAAATGTGCTACATAAAAATAAAGCAATTAAAGAATTAATGAAATTAAATGATATTAAAAGTAGTTAATTTATGTCTTAGACGTTACTTAAAGGTTTACTCTAATACTAAAAAATTGAATGGTATTGTCTAAAGGTGTTAAGCTGCATTTTTTACCTGAATTTTAACGTCTTTTAAAATTTCGCGTTTCGCGTCACTCCCGAATTTGAGTTAATTTATTTGAATAGCAAATTAACATTACTGTTGTAGTAGTAGTTTTCTGATGTGTTGATTTTCACACTTTGCTTATTTCACAGGCCGTTTCGTGAGGAAATTAATTTGTTTCTTCTCTAAATCATTTACTGATGGTGACCTGATCACCGGGCCTTTGCTGAGTTAACTTAGTTTCCGAATAATGGCAGTGTAACTTAGCGATGTTTCATCGATTGTTGTTGATCCGCAAAGACGAATATTTTCAGTTGGTTTGTCCAATGAGGTGGCTTTCATTTTGAATTTAAATCAATGAGTTTAAATTTGATTATCGGCTAGTCGGATAGTTTTGAAATCGAGTGGATTTACGGAAACCTAGTTTAGGGTTGTCGTCGGTAGACTTATTAAAACTTTCCATGCAAATTTCAAATATACTTTCTATTGATATGGTTACGCTTTACTTTGGACGTTTACATTTGCTTAGCAATTCTACCGTTCCCTATCATTTTAACAGCCTAGCCTAAAGTGCTATTAAACGAGTTAATTACTTATTTGTGTCTAAGAATTATTCTTAGACATGTTGGAACGAATTAATATTTTCATTTTAACGGTGATATCAACAAGGTCAGGTCCTTCACTTAATACTTCATGCGCAAAATTTTCAGGTATTTAGAAAAAGTAATAAGTGCATAAATATAAAAAAGCACGGTGGCAATGCCATCCATTCTATTTACAATAGGGTTCTGTGCAAACTACAAAAAAACCTGAAAATTCTCGGGAAATTTTTCAAGGGATTTGTTAAAAATTCTAAGTTAAAGTACTTCTTGTAACTAAATATATATATATATATATATATATATATATATATATTTATTTATTAATTGTACAATTATCAGTCAATTCAAGGACATTTATTTTTGGTATATTAGAAAAAACAATTTCAAACAAATCATTTGATTTTTCAATGTACGGATAGATTCTCTGACAATTCCCGGTTCACCCAGACAGTAGATACGCTAAATAAGAAATTTTAAAAATTCAAATATACTTAAGGAAAATTTTACAAAGGTCTTCAAAATGATTAATACCCTTTTAATTATTATTACCGCGTAATTAGTAAGAGCGGGTGAAATTGCTTTTTGCCATCATCATTTTAATTTGGTAGATGTCATAATAGGACTGCCTAATATACAGGGTGTCCACGAAATAAGATCGGACATTTATTCGTATATGTAACAAAAGGGCATGTGTTTTTTCCCTAAAACGCATAGTTTTCGTAATATTGTAAATTGAAGTTTTGAGTCCAACCTCGTATATCCATCTGTGAGATTGTAGTACATATATGTAGCTATTTGAAGATTGTCTACGTTAATACACATTACAACTGTTTAATGGTTCATACTGTAACAAAATAAGTAATCACATTCGTTATAAGGCATTTTCCCGTGACGAGTCATGTGCTGGATCAAATTACCAGCTTAAATAAATCATACTTTTTGGACCTTTGGATTATTCTAGAATTTAAAATTTAGATATAACTAGATGAATCATAACTTAGTTCGTTGTTTATAAATTAGATATGGATGTGTAAATGTGGATAGATAGAGCGTAATTTCTATAAATATTGGAAATAAATGATATAATTGGTTGTAAATAACGATACAGCAAAGCATATATAT
>JAHWXV010953540.1:0-10887 GCA_024586415.1 Phrixothrix hirtus | reverse complement strand
TACTATTGCTGGCGGAGGAGTAATTCCACATATTCATAAATCTCTAATTGGCAAGAAGGGTGCACATTCACAACCCGCTTAGGAAAGCATTGTTTAAAATTTTTGTATAGATTTTTATTTTTTTTTTAATTAGGAATAAATGTGGCTTCAATGATGTGTTTTAATATTGTTGAGCACATGATTAAAATCTTGTAATGATATATAACTGCTCATTTAAATGTTTTCAGTATGTTTTGGTAATATGAAAATTGAATAATATTAGTTTTAGATTGTTCTTGTAATTTAAGGATCACGAGAAGCAATCATTATGTTAATGTGCCTTGAAAGTATAAATTACTTTAGTGTACTAAAAAATTTAACTTTTTAAACAGTGTATTTTAATGTGTGAATTTATAACATTATTTAGTTTTATATTAGTATCATACCCCGTTGTGTTCCCAATTATTTCAAAAGAATAAATACTTTTCATAAAATTTTGTATTTTAAATGTCCAACATATCTGTAAAAAAATTCAACGTTCATGAAAAATTATATATAGATTTAATATATAACGTAATTTATATTAAAATAGCTTCTTTTGTAAACTGAAGAAGCATTATGAAGTACAGCAGTAAATTAGAAATTTGTAACATTTTATGACATTTTGCACTTTTAGAAATCTTACATTTTTAAGTTAGGAAAATATTTTCAACTAGATTAAATATCAGTAATGTTTATAAGAAGTATTTGCTTATCAAGTGTTAAAAAGTCTAATACTTTTTAATATAAATGGAATTTTCATTTTGATATATAAATATGGTATTTTATCTATGTAAGTAAAGGATTTGTAAACAAAGATTACTAAAAGGATATCATTTTACAGATTTTGTTATACAACAAAAATGAAAACTAATTTCTATTTAATATTTATGGTTTCGAAAATATTTGTAAAAAATTAAATTTTAATAAATAAAAATTGACATCTTTTTATTTTTTCGAACTATTTAAATAAACTCCTATTACTTTTCTCAATGAAATTTAATTCAATTTTATATGACATGAACCCTATTATATTTTATGTATTCTTGAAAAAGAAATTAAATGGACAACCATTTGATAGAAAATGAGGATATCAATTAATTTTTAATTGTTTTGTATGATGTCATAAATAAGTTTTTTATTCTAAAAGTAATATAAATATGTAATGTATCTGGTTTACATTGTGCTATATGTAAATTGGTTTGTTAGTTTAAAGTTAATTTTTCTTCAATATTAAACAATCTTTAAATGAATTTATTACGAGTAATGGCATATAACTACCTTCATTGGAAATATAGCCTATATTTTTTACAAATTATAATAAGAATTGAGTCTTCCCTACAAGTTTAGTTAATGATTTAATTTACAATTATTTTAAGTTATTAGGGCCAAACGTTTTTACCTGAACCTTAATGGTTGGCGTCCTCGGGGCTAAAATACAAAAGTACATAAAGGTAGTATATTAATTAGGTAATTTGTAAAAATGTATAATTGAAAACAGGCCAAAAACAACAACAAATTATACATTTTTACAAATTACCTAAATAATATACAACTTTTATGTACTCTTGTATTTAAGCCCTGAGGATGCCAACCAATAAAGTTTAGGTAAAAACGTTTGGCCTTAATAACTTAAAATAATTGTAAATAAAATCATTAACTAAATTTGTGGGGAAGACTCAATTCTTATTATAATTTCTAAAAATTATCACCCCAATTACATGGATCCACTTGATGTCTTACATGTATATGGGGATTAGAGGTCATGTAAACTGGAAGCCATATACAATGTTGCTACTAATTCAAATAAAATAAAAATCACAGACATTTAAATACGATGTTCAACTTAAAACTAAATGTAATTAAATTTATACACACAACTAAAACTTATTACCCATCGGTAAAGAAAAATATAGATACTATTGCTCAAAAGCATGTGAAGAATCACAAAAGTTCTGATAATTTAACATTGCATACAATTCTAAGTCAACGCGAACCTATAAATGAAATTAATATTCCCAATTTATTTATTTTACTATTTTATAATGACGTAACAACTGTGTGATGTTTATAGTTTATTCACTTAAATGGCACGTTCATTTAGTGGTTATTGCAGTGGTTTTGAAACAATTCTGCAACTTTAGTTTAAAAGCGTTTTTCTTGAAAATGACAAGGAATTTTTTTCTTTTGTCAGTGGGTTTTAAAGTCACCCTGTATTTCTCATTTTTTCTCAATTCCTATGGGCAGGAACTCTTTGAAACATAAGCCACATAGACAGTATGCTGCCTCTGCATTTATCTATGGAAAAAAGACAATACTTGTAGTAGTACACTTTGTACTACAATTGCTAAAAAAAGGAAAAAGATTCCTTATAGATAAAATATTGCAATGGAGATACAATATGCACCTAGTATACAAAAACTTTCTGCAACTGCAGATCTACCTCAGAGAACTCTCTCATTGTATTAATTTTAACTCAAATTGTAAGTTGAAAAAGATTAGGGAAAATATTCTTTTTGTTTGTAAGACCTACATTCAGTGCAATTTAAAATCATCATTAATAATTAAAAAAAATGTCATTAACAATGAAAAAACCTTTACAATTTTTTATGAATTTAAAAAAATTAAATTATCAAAATAATGGTACTTATAAAAATTTGGATATGGTATTTAGTATAATTGAATGTGTTTAAATAAATATTAAATGTTCAATTTTTGCCTCCATAAAATATGAACAAATTAAATTGTAGGTCATTGCTTATTGAGATAGGTTAGTTTTACACAAATAAAGAAATATAGTTATAGTAATTTTATATTATTGAACAACATGTTATTTCTTCAATGACATGTAGTTGAAATTGTAATGTCAACTAGCCATATTCATTTGTATCTTAAACATTTTCCGGCAATTCTCAAACAGTGGACATTTTCAACTTTTTCCAAAAAAGTCTTCTATTTTATGAAATTTTCTTGTTAATGGATATGGTTAGGCATCTATAGTATCGTGTTAAAGTTTGTCAGTTGATTTTAAAATTTACCTGTAGGTAATACGACATGGTTGCTTCTCAATATAGTCATTGTGATTTCAGGCTTCCCCCTGATCTGGAATTGGTCAGGAACTTTGTAAACATTGTAAAAGTTAGGGAATTCATTATTGCATATTCTATGATCATTGTTATAGCATGTGAGACATCTACATACACACACTACTCTATGATATTAGTCATAACTATTCATAGATAAATGTTAGTATTATTGCATTATCAGATAATTGGATGGTATATTTAAAGGGCAATCTTCCAAGTCTTGTAAACGCTTTTACGTATTTCCCAACAATTCTAGTTTTATCATTTGTTAGTTCCAAGTTTTCAGTATTGCACAATATTTCATATGATCTTTTCATTAATTTTAAATCAATCGCTGTTGTTAATCCAATTATAGGATTACATAATACTTTGGTGACAACAAATTTTATTATTGGTTGTTTTCACGGGACACTGATAACATCAATGTTTCTATTTTTATACCACCAAATGCAACTAATTTGCTATTACTTTCTCTATTCTTAAATTACTACAATATTTTTTATAATGGAAGCACGTTAATTTCCGTTCCTGTATCTATTTTGAAATAAATTTCGCACCAATTATTAATTTTAATGTTATGGGTTCATTGTTTATTATTTAATACCTTTATTTTATTCATACCTAAACTTTCTACACTTAATTATCCTGCAAATTGCCACTGTTCTTTCTGCTCTTCATTTACTCTTTTATTGGCGAAATTTCTATTTCTACAACTTTTGCAACCAATCGCAAAATGATTTATTTTACAACATTTTTTACATTTCTTGATGGTGAGTAAAGGTCAATAAGAAGCATCCCATTTGAAAAAGTACAATAAATACATATTAAAATTGAAGAAATTATCCAGGCAGTGGATAATTAGGAAGCTATTTGGGCACTGCCCGCTTGTTTATAGTAAAGAAAATGTATATAATTGTCTGCAATCTACACATTAAGTATAGATAAAGCTAAAACAAATTAAAAGATGTCCGTAGTGAAAAGTGGAAGGAATTAAAAGCAAAACCGATAGAAATTGTTTTGTGGCTTATAGAAGAAAATAAACTCCGAACTGAAAAGGACAAAAGGTGAAGTTTGACTACGTTTTTAATCGTAAACATTATAGGTGGCATGAGTAGAACCGGATTTATCACATACCCGAAAGATCGCCTAGCAGCGCTAGATTTTAAGTCAGCTAACTAAATGGCGCACTTTCATGGGATCAGATATTTATTAAATAAGGAGTACTAGCATTTGACAATAAACTTAACAATAGCATATTAGATAATTTGGAAATTAACAGATGATGATTTTTTTTTTATAGTTGAGTAAATTTCATTTTTTTGTAAAAAGATTTTGATTGAGTGTCCCATAAATAGATTTTAGGATTGTTTGATTTTTGCTTTACCATACATGTAATTTCAAAATTCATTTAAACAGATTTGCTGTAAAATTAGAAACATTTAATAAATAGCTTATTTAACTCTAATAATTTTATTTTCAATAAATAATCCTCATTACAGACTTTCTAATTTTAGAGAAAAAGCATCACAAGCCGGAATGATCCAGGTAAGCAGGTCATTCTTATAAACACGTAAGAGTGTCTACAGAGTCATTTAAGTATAATTAAAATTTTGAGGTTGTTAATAATGTTTTAGAATTTTCACATGCTCTGCGGGTTCTTGCTATTCATGTAAAACCTTATTGATAATTTAATTATGATAAAATACAAATTACTTTTATATATTTAACTTAAAAATAAAATATAACATTTATAGCAGCCATTACAAGGGTCTATTTAATTGTAAAATACCATATAGCATTTATGGTCGGCATTACGTGGTGCGGTGCGATCTGAATATAATTAAATGCATACATGGCACTATGTATTTTAATTCATTTATGTTATAAATCCCACATACATACATACATATAATGTAGGTTAGGAATCTTATAAAGTTACTTTTGTTTGAAAAAATCTTAGAAAAGCAAATAATTCAGAAAATACTTATTTTTCAATAATTTTTGAATATGCATTCGCCCAATTCTGTTTATACATGGTTTTGATTTAATACGGTTTACAAAAATATAAATTCAATTTCATTTTAACACGATTGCATTCGATTTAGCACAATTAAAAAAATCTGTTTGGTTTTAATTTTAAAAAAAAATAAATTTTAATTCAACTACATATTTTCGTTAACTGTTATTTTATAGAATTATATATTTCAGGGAATTCCCTTTTCTTTGATATAAGCAAATTCAAATAGTTTGGTCTTTTGTCTACTTTCAATAAAGTTGGACATGTTTTATATAAGTTTTTTATATTGATAAAGAAAACTACATAACATAAAATAAAATGTAAATATGGTAAGAAAAAAGGTAAGTCATATTTTTCCATTCGCAAAGTTCATTGAATTTTTATTGATTTTTTAAAATTTTTAAGAGATAGGTCGAAAACTACAACTACAAGACAAAAATGGAAAGCCATTTCTTTAAAAACTAAAATTAAATTTTTTTATTAAAATCCTTTTATTTTACCATTGTTTACAGGTTTTAGGGATGTGGAACCAATTACCTTTTTTATATATACACAATGTATACATGGTTTTTTCTAGAATGTATCTACCATGTAAAACAAAAGTAGGTGTAAAGAAGCTGCTTGTACTATCAAAAAAATAGTTTAGCTGTGAAATATAGTTTTGAATATTAAATATTCTAATAATTTTGTTTTTTTATTTACTTGTAAGTACATAAGTAAATTTTAACCACAACTTAGTTTCTCTATTTGTTATGTTTGAGGATAGAATAAATTATTGGTCAATGTTTATGCCAGTAATTTATAATTATGCATATTACACCTCAGTGGCAGCTCTAGGACTTAAAATTTGACGGTGCTGTAGTTAATAAAACATTAAGTCTCTGAAAAATAATTTTCAACACTACCATATTAAAATATAATTAAAGTAAACCCTTCAATATTTGATGCCAATCCAAAACATTGCATTTCAGAAATAATTTAGTGTCTGTAGGTGCATTGAAAGGGTTTTTGGCCCTCTGGCATACACATCAGTGCATGGAATGTGCCACAGATAGTATTATTACTACAATTTCAAAATACGGTAGCCAACTCTTCCACTATTCCACATATCTTACCTTTTTAGTATTCTTTTAATATCAGTGGAGTGTTATTCCTTTTAGTATTGTTTATTACGTTTTATAAATTATTTTATTATAAATCAGGTCTGGCTTGTATAGCACACCATTTCATATCTATGCACACAATTTTATATTGTATAGCCTACCTTTGTTTCTGGAATTACAGTATAATACTATTAGACAAAGTATAATAATCTAAACATTTTACAAAACTTATAAGACCGACCAATATTTGATCAAATAGTAGGTATGCACATTTATATCTCAAAGAACTGTTTATATTGCAAACATTGGGCTTGTGCTACTAGTTTTTAAAGAACAAATATCTAACTGTAAATTTAATGTTATGAGTTAACTAATAATAAAATTTGTAATTCAATAAACATTAATTAATGAATAAATTACATTCCTAATAAGTATTACCTAGAAATGCTGATATACCATGAATTAAGAAGTGGCGCATGTTGTCTGGTACTGAAAAAGCATATGTGTATCAGAGAGTTAGTTTACCACAAGAAAGTTTTAAAACAAACAATATATTTCAAAACGTAAAATTCCCCACAAGCTAGCAAAGGCAACTATATTCTAGATAAGTCAAATTGGCTTACAGTGATCTTTATAGCACAAAAAGCATCAATTTAAAATGCAAGTACTCTCAAAGCTGATTTGTCACTTCAAGGCCAATATTTTAAACCATAATATAGATATTTTGGGCTGTGAACAAGGCATTGACATTGCAATTTGTATTTGCTAATTTGCTTCAAAATAACAGATGTTACACTTGCGGTAACTGACCGAGCACAAATAATAAAACTCAATTTCAGTTATAATATAAAATTAAATATCTACTTTCTTTATTTATGAATTTTTTATTGCAAAAACTGCTAATTATAAGAATTGAAAAAATATAAAACATAAAGTATTTTCCGAAAGCACAGTGCTGCAGCACTTATTGAAAAACTGCCACTGTTACACCTTACATTGTTGTTTATAAAACCCTGTTATTGCTGATATTTCATAGCTAACTAATACTTCAAAAATATATCTGATAATTAATTAATAGCTAACTAATTCTTCAAAAATATATCGGATAGTTAATTCATCTTCATTAAACACTTGTCAACATAGAATAGTATACTGCAGGCTTTTCCCATTTTTAAAAATTAAAAATAGTGACTGTGCAAAAAAGATATAATCTACAACAACTAATTTTGTAAGTTTATGCAAACAAAAAAGCGTTCCTGAGGTTTTTAACTAAGTAAGTACTTAAAATATCTAATTAAAAAGCCAACTAAATAAAAATTAGGTGCTATTATTTTTTTTAAAAATCAAAAACAGATTTTCTTTCCATTAGATGAAACAGAAAGAATTTTCAGAATTAACTTGACATGGAAAAAGGAACAGGTGAAGATTGTAAGAAGAGAAATGGATTAATAATAAACTGAAGCAATGGGCAATTAAATTTAAAATTAACCATGTTGTGGCATTAGCCAACTCTACTGTTTATACTTAATCATTACAAATGTGTTACTTTTCTGTCTGATTCTTGAACAGTTTTGGATACTCCAAGAAATTCTAGAAACTCTAGAAATTTATAATCACAGGTCTAGCCTTAAATTTAAATAAATTGCTTATTACAATTTCAGATACTACTGATTTAGTTTCGATTTATGTTGGTATTAATGGATTTCCTTTATTTAAAAATAGTAGTGGAGAATTTTGGCCTCAGTTGTAAATATTCCATTTCTTAAATCAAAGGATGTTAAAAGCTTTTTAGCTGAATTTGTTAGAGAGGCTTGATGACAATGGCAAAGTGGTTTCTGTAAAATAAAAGCTTTTATTTACAATGTTCCAGCTAAAGCATATATTTTAGGTATTAAGAGCCATGCGAGATATGCCTCTTGCAGTCAATGTGATCAAGTAGGGACTTGGTATCACAACAGAATGACTTTCCCATGATTGGATGGCCAACCAGGATCACACACAAGATTTTAAATGAAACAAGATGAAGAATTTCATGTTACTGATTGACCTTTAGTTAATATTCCAAGAATAGATTTTGTAAAAAGCTTTCCTTTAGATTACCTGCATGTATAGATCCAATAATTGAAGAATGTTGCGATGCTCAGCAATTTACATCTATTTACTTTTTGTGCTTTAAAGTAACCATTTCTAGGCCTAATTCCTTCAAGAACTGGTTCTTTTGTATAAAAAAATTTTAAACAAAAAATATTTTTATGGAGGTCCTTTAACAAATATAGTTCAGTTATTGGAATATTTGTCATAACTGATTTATCATCACAGCTTTTTGCAACATCAGTTTTTGAAGTAGATCATAAAATGGTGTTGCTTTCTCTATCTGGTGGCTATGTTTCATTTCCATTGCTTCATACAGTTTAGTGTCATTTTGCCTTATGTAGAATCAATAAATTCTTGTAACTATTCTGTAAATTAATTTTTAGTTAGTAATGTTTGTTATCCTTTGATTTATTAGGTTTATTGATTTCCTTTCTTGAATTAGTATAGTAAATGTATTCTTAAGTATTTTTCATACATTTAGGAGTTCCAAAACGGTTTTGTATTGCTTGTAGACCTAATTTTTATTTTATATTTCATGTGTATAATGTGAAAAAAGGCAGGAAAGAAAGTAGGAAAAAGATAGAGAGCTGGACTGTGCAGAAGATAATTTGCAGAAGTTTTTGCAAGGTATAATTGAAGGCAAAGGGTGGTGCAGCAAAGTTGTAAAATATATCCCACAGCATAATAAAAAACAAACTTAGAAGTGTGCACACAAAAAAGTCAAGTAGGTAACTTGTTCTAACTGAAGAAGAGGAAGGATCACTCGACAATTACATAAAGATTTTACGCGATTTTTGTTTTAGGTAGAAATGTTGAAGAGTTGCATGACAATCTACAAGGTTATGAATGGGGAAGATACTTTCTCTGGGATCATCCTAATTTATCTAGTTGCATGCCCTTAAAAAATCGAGCAGGGATAAGTAAAGAGGCACTACTTGCCTATTTTTCAAATTTGAAAAAAGAATTGTTGATATTCCACCTGAAAACACGTGGAATTACAATGAGAAAAATCTTACAAATGACCCAGGCTGTTGAAAAGTTTTGTCAAGACGAAATATAAAACATGTTGAATAAATAATGGAATCATCAAAAACATCCACCTCGCTCATGTTTTATGGCAATGTCTTGGGAAAATTACTGCCCAACTATGTAGTTTACACAGACACGTGAATTGAAGGTGGTTCAAAAGGTGTGCATCTTAGCAGGTCAAAGAGTGAATGGTGTGATTCTGGATCACTTGAAGACTGGTTTTTCAATCTATTTAGCATCTCATATCAATACAGAAGTAATTGCAGCATGAATTGAACAAATAATCATTTTTGTCTGCCTGATCTTATACCAAACATCTACTGATGACAGCATGGAGGGAATCCTGCACAGCTGCCATAAAACTCTCAGTGGAGAGCAATTCAAGACTGTACCCAAGAAGCTTGTGGAATCCCTTGTAAGAGAAGAAACCTATTTGTGGATTTCAAGGATTAATTTAGAATCAGAATTCATTTCTAATAACAATAAAATACCCTTTCTACATAATATAATTTATTATAAGAGATATGTCGATGACATATTTTTTATTTATTGAACTTCAAAGATTACTAGAATGTTTTTTATAACATCCACACAGAATCATCAAGTTTATCTTGAAAATTGAACATGAAAGGAAACTTAACTTTTTAAACTTGACAATCTACAGACTTGATCAGAGAATTAATTTTAGTATTTACAAAAAACTTACTATGACGGGTTCCATTATACATTACAATAACAACCATGCTTGGACCCATAAAATCGCAGTATTTAATACCTTGTTTCATAGATTGTTTAAAATTCCAATACTGATACTGATTTTCATAATGAATTGTTGATTATTCACTAAATAGCCAATAACAACAGCTATCCCACTAACACAATTCGTTCCATCCATTTTAAAGTAAAAAGAAAACTTTTTCTTCCTACAATATTATTATCTACATGTAAGAAGCCGAATTTTAAATATATTTCTATTCCTTTTTTGGGTGAATTCTCATATAAATTAGCAAATATAGTTTTTAATGTATGAGAATTTTAATTAAAATTGAAATGTGGTAGGACAAGCGTATTGTACACTATCAATAGGGACCAAGAAGATAGCAGATAAGCACATCGAAACAGATAATTAATATTATAACTTAATCTAGATATAACAGAGTTAGCATGTTCTTTAAATGTTAAATTTTCATCGACTATTACTCCTAAATACTTAATATTTTTAACCTGTTCTATGATACAATGATTAATCTGTATTGAATATTTCTGTTCAAAGTTGATTTTTGTTCTATTATTGCTAATGAGCAATAGTTTTTGTTGCATTTAATTTTAATAAATTAATGTTTGTGTTAAAACAATTTTTGGTTAAACTGTGTAACTTTAATAAAAAATTAAACGTTTCGAAAACTATTCGTTTTCTTTTTCAATAAATTGACAACAAAAATTGACAATTAATACAATTGATAAATAAAATAAAAGTAAGGCCAACTATTAATTATTTTAAAACAAGATGCCATGATCTATTTAGTTTAATACCATCATC
>JAHWXV010953404.1:0-11013 GCA_024586415.1 Phrixothrix hirtus | reverse complement strand
TAGTTTAGTTTGTAATTGTCAGACTCGATATTTTTCATTTAGATTATATTTTGCTTATATTTTATCATATTTCATGTGTATAAGATCAATTGTAATTTTAGATTCATTATTTTTTAATTTAGTTTGTATTTTATATATATTTCATGCTAAAGTTGTATTATAATTTAAGTTCGTTATTTTTGTATATTTTTTACTTAATCTCATAATAGTTTAGTTTGTAACCTGAGACTCACTATTTTTATCTAGCTTGTATTTTTATATATTTGTATATAATCTCATAGTAATCTAGTTTAGATTATGATTTTAAATGTTGTAAAACAATTATTTATGCATTATAATTTTAGACTTTATATATTTTTTACAATTATGCTTTTAACATATGAAAAGATGAAATTAAACATACTTTGTTTTCCTCAATTTTTCCTTCATTTAAGTCAATATAGTCGATACAATGGTAGAAATTTAAGAGAAAATACAAAATGTGTTTAAACATGTGTAAACAAAATAAAAGGACATGCAAAAGTTGATTTAACATAGATTCAATAGTAAGTATTTCAATGGTTTAAACGAAAACATGTTCATTTCGCACCCATGTCGGTTTTTTGAAACCCAACTATTTAATCAAAACCATATTATCTTGATGAGGACGTTTTAAAATCTTTTCTACCACGTAAACATCGGAATACTTTGCCTTTTGCAGCTCGAAATCGTAAAAACGACCAAGAATTGCCTCACTCTGCATATCCTTAACCATAAGTGTAGCAGGAACCGTATTCTGCACCTTTTATATATGAAAAAGTTCTGCTGACCAGTTAGGAGTATAAACCTTTTCGAATACACCCTGATATTTACTTATTCGAACTATATCGTCAACTTTAAATCCGCGTTTCTTGTTAATTCCTCTAATTCGAGTATTATAAATGTGATGTAAATTAGTGTTAGGTGTTACGCTTGCTGGTTCGCGGTCTATCGTTCTATACTTCGATTACTATATGCCTCGGTTGTTTCAGATAAAATATTTAACCATTTAAAACTAACATTTGAATGAAATTTCATATGTAGTTCACGATTTATCGTTCGAAAGCTCGTTCTGCCATAGATGCTTTGACCGTGCTATATGTTGAATAATGATTAATTCCATATGATTTCATAAGTTTTTGAAATTTGTAATTACAAAAATCTTTACCGTTATCGGTTTGTAAGTTTGAAAGTTTTCTATTACTTGACATGAGTATTGATTTCGTAGCTTCGGTAACTTCACTAGCATCTTTAGGTTTTAAAGGTCTAGTCCACAAGAACTTTAAAAACGCATCTATCATCAGCAAAATTACTTGAATCCATCATTCTTCTTGGAAAAAGGTATGAATTCCATCAGATCACCATGCGAAAGGTCATCAAATTCCATTACAACGGTACGTCTTCTAGTAGAATTTCTTCTAATCGGTTTTTGCAATTCACGCACGATCTGTTGCTTATACATATTGTTAATTGAGACTTTTTATGAAAAATATGATACTATGTAATACTATTGTATTAGTTTTGATAGCTGTTCATCCGCATAATTTTTGCGGTTGATGTCTGAATCAGAAATAGTTTTGCAACACCTGCTCGATACTTGGTAAATGCATTCTCAAAGGTCTTCTTCAATAAGTTTACTTTTCATCCAAACTCTTATACTCAACAAAAATTGTATTATAATCAGAGGCTAATGTTTCCGTTCTGACATCTATAGCACTGCCAATATAGGTTTTTAATTGGATTGTAATTTTACTAGCGGTTTCATCCTTACAGCGCCTAAAATTTGCTCCACACACACATCTAAATCCTTTTTATAATCGTCAGTCACCTTATTTATATGATAATTAATCACATCCTGAATCCTAGTTTCTCGTTTTGTATAAATTCTTTCGGCCTCATGTCTGAAATCAATTATAGCTTTCTATATTGATTCAACCATATGAATGTTTGTAACAACATCGGCGCTTAGAACTGGGTTCCTCACATTAGTTGAGGTTTTGTTTTGAATATCAAAATTGTCATCATCGGTTAACTTGAAACCTACACCAAGCTCACCCTTTATCACAATACTTGAAGATCCCCTTTCACTATATGTATATCGACCGAACCTGTCAATATTCATAATGCAAATGAACATTTAGTTGAGAATACTTAGTTTATGTTTTTTAGAAAAGCATCACTTTCGGGCATATGTATATATCTCGCTTCGGCTAGTTCTTCAACAATAGCTATAATTTGATTATCGAATCCAGTGTTGTCAGCTTTCTTTTCCGCATATAATACATGTAATTCGGCAATTAATCCGTGGACGTTGTTCCAGTATTTATATTCAATGTTTTGATTGTTAACCTGTTTGAAAAGCATACCCCCACCCATTTTCTTACTTCTCTTCATAGTTTTAGTTTTCGTGTATATCCGCTTGTCATATGTTCCATGTCGTTTTTGTAAAACATCTGAGATACTATCCCTTGATTCTTCATTATCTCTGCCCTCTTCGCCTATTAATCCATGTGATGACGTATTTTGCGACGGTTGTGGTTGTAGATCTAAGTAACTTTTAATTTTAGAGAGTGCGTGCTTAGGAACGGAATCATATCTTTGAGCATCTCGTACTGATGTTTCAGCATCTTGTTTAGCGTTGCGATCATATGATAGATTCAAAATAGATGGTGTTGGAGGAATAGAATTAAAGTAGATGGAGTTGGAAAAGCGGAATACGAAAATAATGTTTTAGGAGTTGAATATCTTGGAGGGTGTGGAATGAGGGTTTGTTAGTGCTCTTGATCTTCAGCAACGAGCATTTGCTCATCATTTCCTCTAATAATATGATTTTTATCAGTTTTTCGAGAACTTTCACCGGAAAATTTGGATGATATGTTTGTAAAAGGTTTAATTATCGGTTTATAAGTTTCATCAATCATCTTAGCAGCAATCATTTTGTTTTGTAGTAAGGTCTTGTATTTAAGTTTGGCGCCAACTCGAGCTTGAATTAATCGTTGCTTTACGAGTTTTTCCTCCTCGGCTATAAATTTCAACATTCTTTTTCCAGGTTAACCTTTCCACTTTAACGTTCGGATCGTAAGTAACTGATTATTCTTAGTCTATGCATATATATTGATCGAACTCTTTTCTATAATGACCGTCATTCAAATCGAAATCTTTATGAATCGAAATGAATCTGTATTTTTCTTTCCAAAGATTTGGACATATTTCTCGGGATGTTTAGAATGGCATACTAGTACCTATATGATCTTCATATACATGTTTCAGATTTATATCATCTTGCTTAAACAAGACTAATAAGTTAGTATTGTCTCTCACCAAATGTTTTGGCGCGGTGGCATATGTTTGTGTTATATAAAAACAATCAATATCTCTATGTCGTCCCATACTAAAGCATGCTTTAATGTTATTCTTCTGGTCACATGTGACATCATCAAAGACGAAAATAGAGATTAGTTTAGCTTCCCAAAGTGGGATTATCGTTTTATTATCACTAAATGGAAAATATCCCATTCCTTTAATCGGTTTCAAAACTTCCTCCAGAAACTGATATTTATGTTGATATAGGGATTTCGAGAACACATAAACATTTCCATACTTCAGACCGTTTTCATTAATTGATAGTACTAGGCTCGTTTTTCCCATGTTAGATGGGCCTAAAACGAGTGCGTGAATTGCATCTCTTAGCAAGTTGCCATGTTTTCTCACCCTTTTCTTGTGAATATTCATATCAAAATCTATTATTGGCAAAGTATGCTTTTGTTTAATAATTTTAATTTTATTTTAGACACTTGCTATCTATTTCTACATCGGATAAGAGAAACACGGTAAATGAGCTCATAATTTTATTACAAACATTGAAATAGTTTTAATATTACATTTCATGATATATTACAAATAAATCTTAAATACGATGTAATTAAAATTAACCAGGAGTATATCTATCTACTGAATTACTTTAATTTCATTAGTTATCGAACTGTATTGAACGATACTATCATGAATAATGAGACAAAATGTCATCTAGCCCGCGTCAAAGTCTCGATTCGATTCCATTTCCAGCTTGACACGCTCTGTTTGGAACAATCCAATGCGAAAATTGGATAATGCTTAAACTGTTTATAAATGATACCAGGGCCGATTATTTCTCGATCATAGTAATTATGTTGAAAGCTTATATAATTGATATATGCTTGAGAGTAACCATTATTAGTAAAGTTTGGTCTCATATTCTCATAGGGATATTTCCAGAATTTAGCTAACGAATTAGATTGGAGAGATTCATATTCTTAAATATAGAAGCATCTGTTATTTTATTCCCACGTTGATTTTCTAGGAAAGGAATTAAGCGCCAACGCGGTTTTTGTAATCCGATTGATGTCTTTATAGGCCAAATGTCTGATATGGTTGGTTTTTTATACATCTCTGCAAACCCCAAAATAGGCCTTGACGGTATGCATGCAATGAATTTTTTCTCCAAGCTATTCACGATATGCCCTGTCTCAATAATTTACACATTATTATCATTCCCATCTTTAATAATTCAAGTGGATACCGCTAAATTATCGTTTTCTCGATTTGAGTAAGATGCATATCCCTTTATCGCTGATGTTATTCCTAGTGATCTACACATATCAACCTTTTGACCAGCAATTTCATAAAGAATTTCTTCAAACAGGAAACATGGAAAATTGTTTGTTAAATTGAATTCAGGTGCAGCTTAATTTTCCCCAGCAGCAGGCGAATTACAGCCAATGGAACCCTCTATGTAAATGTAGCTATTACAACTGTCAGTTATTAGTTCTTGACCTTGGATTTGAATTCGTATTTCATCAGATAATCCAAATGTTCTAGAACCATGTGGTAAATAGGTACGTGTTTCATAATTTGTGATGGAGTAATCGAAAATGACATCATCAAATATACTAAGCTGCGTAGTCATATTGTTGTGGTCCTGTCTTTATATTTCTGGCTGCCGTTTTTTAATTTTTGTACCAAGAAATTGAAGAAAACTTATTGCAGACAAGGTTAGTTTTTCTGCTGCTGTTTTCCTTTTTAAGCTCTATATAGCTTAATAGTAAATGCGATGCAACAGCGGTAACTGGAGTTGTTTCTTCTTCGAAGGGTCGAAAGAAATTGAGCGAATTGCGTCGGTTAACATTGTTATTGCTAAACTTTAGATCCATATTCCTTCCTTCTTCAATTCCAATCGAACAGAAAATTTTTCGCTGCCGAAATCTGTAAGTTCACCGTGTTGATCCACAAGGTTTATTGTGATGATAGTTATAAAGTTGGCGTTTACTTCCAAAAATGTAGGATTTGTAGGGACTTTATTCAATCTACACTCAGGTGCCACTGATATATCTATCTCACTTAGAGGCTTAACTGCTTCACTGTTTCTATATGGTACCGTTATTATATTACAATTTAGGTGAATATTTGTAAGTTTTAGAATTTGCACATCCAAATCGGAGCAATTTTCTAGATTTAATCCGAGGACTTTAGAGCTGAATCCCGGCATGCGATCAATGCTTCCAAACTGATTGAAATCGATTGTGTGTTTGCTTTTTATTACATATTGAATGGTCCTATTATTGGCCGTCAATTGGAAAATATCATCAATATTAAACGTTGATGAAGATAAGTTGTTTTTGCTATTAGCATCGAGAGACTCAGATAAGCGTGTGGTAAATAACTTTTGCAAGTATGCATTAATCTCATCAATTTCATATGTTCCGTGTGGAATTAAAATAGTAATATTTCTAATGGAATTGCAACCATAGAAACGAACTAAAGCCAAAACATATTTATATCTCGAATCTAATTCTATTAGCGGCTAAAAATCATAGCTAGCCGTGCTCTCCGACTCTTTCAAACTGAACGTATTCGACATGATAACTAAGGATTTTGTTAAGATTCTAGCTTATTATACAAAAATTTAGGACATAAATGGTCGCAGTTGAATGTGTTGAACTTTTGCATCCTTCTATAGTTGTAGTAAATATCACCTCCTCGAAAAGATTTAATATCTTCCTTAGGAGCAGTCAAATTTCCAAAACTATCAAAATAGAAAGCTTTGCTGCCAGTCATCTTATACCAAACCCAATGCGTACCTTCATTCTCTGTTTTATCCAAGTTTATGATGTGACCCTTTTCGGTAAACCATCACGCATGCTGACGCCTCGAAGATTGGGCACATATTCTACATATTTGTGCAGTTCGATGTCTGTTAGCGGTTTATGAGGCAAATTTAGTTGTTTTTTGATAAATTTCCCTTTCTCAAGTATAATGCACTACCTGTTTTGCATGGCTTCAAATAAAGCCCGGATCCTTTTTTTTTACTATAGCAATAGCTTTCATAACTCTATTGTGACGACTGGGTCCTGGTTGAAGTCTTTTGCGGCGTTTGAATCATTTACCGCTTTAGTGATTCCCGCAGCCCCGTCACTTAACGTTCCCAATGCTGATAGACCGGCAAACAATGGTATTAAAGGAATAATACCGCCTGTTTTTGGTAAAGGTATTATGTTTGGTACTTTAACCTTTTTTCCGCCTGTAGCATGAATTAGTGAACGTGCCTTCGCCAATGCGATATTTATTAAATTCGAGATCAATCCGTGACCGAATACATTTATGTTTCTTTTAATGCCGCTAGTTTTAAGACCAACTTTTATATTCTTTAAAATATCTGAATCAAACTTCATCGCGCGGCTACATTTTCTTCGTTTTTGTCTTTCATTTGATTTTGATGCACCTATGCCTAATTTACGTTTAATTTTTGTCGCTCTCGCTACGGTTAATGCTGCTACTCGTTCACCTGCAGAATCGACCTTTGATTTAACTCTGTCTCAGGCCCTTTTTTGCAATATTTCATCATCCCGATGTCTATCACTTGAGTTGTTGCTATCGCGATATGGGTTATAATGATTCTTGCTTGCCTCATCCAACTGATTTTTACCTGGGTCAGCCGTTTCTCTAACTTTGTTCCCAGGCCGCAATAATTATACCCTATGAGATGCATTTCAATAGATGACCTATTGATGAGAGAATTTACAAAACCCGTGCCAACTTTAGATCTTTCTTTACCCATTGTTACTCGTTGCTGGTGCAATGGATGCATAATCCATCGCATAGATGTTTCTGATTTATCGCTTATATTTGTATCAAAAGTAATTACAGATAAATATTAAATTTTTTTATTTACATTTATCTAAAGTTATATTTACAAGTTTTCTATACTAAACTATTTCATTAATAAATGTTAAAGTATTGACTTTGTAATCAATACATCAATTTGATAAAAGATTATTACATGGCCATATATTTATCATACAAATAATATACATTAGATAACGCCTAAATTCACTGCGTTTTGGAATGATAGAAGCATGACGGTTCACCTGTAGTTAATGCTGCCTGTTCCTTCAATTTAAATACCGGCTGGCAAACAATTTTTCTTATGTACTTAGCCTTTTCGCATCCTTTAATGAAAAATATATCGCCATCTTGAATTAATTGCTGAAGGATGTTTGGGAGAGCATATGATGAGGTAAATCCCTGGGACCACTCCATACAATGGTGGTATCGCATACGCCATCTATTTTGTTTTCTGAATTTAGGTTCCAACTTGAATATGGGAAACGATGCTTTGAAGATAATGTGCGATATTGATACGCCATTATAAATTTTAAGATCTTTAGGTATAAACTCAGTTTTGAAAGCCTTAATGCCTTTAATGTCAACTATTAGTTTCATTGTTGGTTAGGCGCAAACGTTCACTTGAAAAGTTTTAAAGAATATGAATTAAATTAAATTATATGAAATTAAATACGTAAGTTGGGTCTATATAAATATCTATCGTCAGTTTCTAATTCGAGACCTATTTCACGAATAATGAGGACTTTAAATTTAAACACTAATTCACATACGAGTAAATCTCAATGGATAACACATCTTTTAAAATCTTTAGTTTATTTTCACTATTATGTTCAACTTTTTGAATGGTAATTTTGTCAGCAACAGTATTTATGAATCTATATTAATTTATTTTTGTTTTATATAAACTATGTACTTTTTCTAGCAGGAAGTGGCTCATATTTGATAAAGCTTCTAAGGTTGATTATGAAACGCACAAGCCCGTCTTATCTTCGATGTAAGGTTGAGATGTAAACATGAATAATGATCCATAAGGAGATTCTGTTGATTTTACAATATAATCAGCCAGCCTTGTTTGTTCGCCTACATCTTGATTGATAATGGTTGATAATTTTTCCATAAATTGATAAATAGCATGATTGGAGAAACGCATGTCTTGATTGGTTGATTTTTTCAAAGTCCTTACGCTAGGTTCAAAATTCTCAATTAGTTCAATACCGAGATGAATATACTTTGATCCGCTTTTATTTAACGGCATTATCATTTCACTAAGCAAAAGGTCACTCTTGATTTTTGGAATGCTTCCTTCAGTTGTTACATCATATGAAAGTATCGTATGACGTTTAAGAATACGTAGATCGTCATCGGTAATTTTAAATTCGGGACTCTTTTGGAAAAATAAAATATTATTAGTATAAACATTTAATGCGATTGTTAATAAATTTACATGAATTTCTGTGTTCAATTGTTTTGATGAGCTTTCTATTGTATATGAAGATTAGGTACTTGACTAATCGTAATAATTATAAAATCGATTTGTTTATTCTGAGGAAATTTGAACAACTGATCTCACTATACAGCCTTTTATGATCGCGAGCCATGATGTCGCCATTTTATGCGTGTTATAGCCTGCAGAAAGCTGAATCATGCAGACATGCTTATATAAGTATAAGTATCGAGGCGTTATTGATTAAACCGTGAATAAAAACCGCAAGCAAACCCCCGACACCGCGAATTAGGCTTTAAATCAACTTTCAGACTAATTACATAATAAAGAATTTTAAATCAATTTAATTAGAACTTTGATTTTTACATCAATTGCTTAATTAATTTAAACCGTGAATAAAACCTCGAAGCCGCGAAAAAAACGCCAATAAAGCCGCGAAACAGCTAATAAAATCGCAAAATAAACCGAAAATGGCTAACAAAACCGCGATCCCGTGAAATAAAACGCGAAGTCGCTAATTAAACCGCGAATTAAACTGAAACCTCCGTGAATAAGCCGCGAAACCGCGAAATAAACCGCGATCCCGCGACATATACCGTAAAGTAACCCGAAAAACCGCGAATAAAACTGAGAAACCGTGAATAAAACCGCGATACTGCTAATAAAACCGAAATCTGCGAAATAAACGGCGAAATATACCAGGAAACTGTAAATCCGCGAATAAAATAGGAAACCGCGAAATACAACATTAAATAAACCGCGAAACCGTTAATTAAACCAGGATACTGCTAATTAAACCTCGAATTAAACCGAGAAACCGCGAATAAAACCAGGATCCGTGGAATATATCGCAAATTAAACAGCGAAAACTCAAATAAACCGCGATCCCGTGAAATAAACCGCTAATTAAACCGTTAAACTGCGAATAAAACCACGAAACCATAATTAAACCTTGAATTAACACCATCACCGCACGCCGTGTATGAACCCTTTTCGGTGAGTGTATGTGGGTGGGGTCTTCTCTACTTACAATATCTCCCAATTAACATTATAGAAGGTAATTATGCAAAAACATTTAACTAGTTATAAGATTTTTATTTTAAATGCTCGTTACATCTTGCTAGAAATTTATTCTTAAATAGGCTCTGAGACAGATTAAGATTTATACAATTATTGTAGTCAGTATATAAACGTAAACCCATTTTGTTAATTAGTAGGTCCCAGCTGGAGTACTCCTGCTCTTGTTTACATGAATTTTAGTTAAAATCATCAGTAAGTATAGGACTTAATTTTATTCTGAAATCTTTTGAGCAATAAAATTACACAATATGGCCTATATTTCCCCTTGTATTAAGAATAACAGTAAAAGTAATTTATCCATGTTTAGACTGTAATTCAGTTTACACAAGTCAAAATACAAATGTATGAGTATAAGGTATCCAAATTTCAACGTATTATAAACACAGTTGTGTTACTTGAATTGATTTTAAACCATTAATCAAAACCACGCAGTATTAATATAGTAAGCCTTCTGTAACAGATTAAAATTTCAAAAGTAGTTAAACTAAGGTTAATTAAAGTGATATTATATATACTCATCCCAACTAGAGCATACTCTATTCAGAAAATGTTTTTTAATTTCGGTAAAGAATTATTTATCTTCAAAATTTCTCATTTTCATAGGTAAACCGTTATAAAACTTGATGGCATAATAGTTTATCCCTAACTGAGATCTTCTTAGTTTAACTGTCACGCGTATCATTGTTATGAAACTTTGTGTGTTTAGAGTATTTTGTAGCGTGTTTTTTAAAGTACTTCAGACGTTATAAAACAGATTCGTATCTCAATATAGGTATTTGTAAATCAATAATCTGTTGTGTATGACTGCCACAGTAATCCAGACCTGTCATAACACGCATGGCTTCATGCTGTAAAGAATAAAGTCTACGTGGAATACTAGAATTTCCTCAACAATTATGTCATAACTTAATTCCAAATAGCGTTACTTACAGACTAACACTTGCTTAGGCTTCTAAGAACATGTATGAGTATTGTTAATCTTCTTTGATGCTTGATCACCTTTTTACTTCTATAATAAAGCACTGCTGATAGAAAGTCCTAAAGATCAGATCAAAGTTCTGTCAATAGAGACGTTTCTATTGAGAGTAAACATTTTTTGAGTGTTTTGTTCTCATTGAAACATAGTATATTCTTGTGGAACGTGTCACAAGCGCTCCTGGAGTTATGCCCGGCGACGATGCTGGTGTCCCGCTAGATTCTCGGAGGAGGGGGTCCGCGACAGATTGCACCAGCAAGTCTACGCTCTAAGGGAAAAACGCTGGAAATACGTACATGGTTTGAAAGTTTCGGGGGGGGGGGGGGGGGCCCGG
>JAHWXV010953386.1:0-20185 GCA_024586415.1 Phrixothrix hirtus | reverse complement strand
ACGCACGCTCGCTCATTCACTCACTCACTCACTCACTCACTCACTCACTCACTCACTCACTCACACACACACACACACACACACACACACACACACACACGCACACCCACTCAGACACTTACACACTTACACACTCACACACACACTAACACTAACACTCGCACATACAAACACACAAACGCACGCACGCACAAACTTACGCACGCGCACGCACAAACTTACGCACGCGCACGCACATTAATTTACGATCCTGCGATACTTGTTTAATTATTTATCGTACAAAAACTGTACGTATTCTAGCGTGATTGTTAATAAAAAGACGCATTTATTAACCTACGTGAGCGATATTAATACGTAGAAATAATTCTGTCGGAATATATACGCGTTATCTGATATTTTGCAGTAACATCTTTATGTTTTGTTTGGAAAGAGGCATAATGTATTTCAATAACAGAAACAGCCTTGAATAAAGTAATGTAATACTATGTATGACTGGAATGGAGCAGTGTACACTATTATTTAAAGATACAGCTCTATCAATAAAAATGGAATGAAAATTTATGATCGGCTCAATATCTTTAAAATAAATATTTTCCCTTGTTATACAAGTTTCCTTATGTAATTCTTGTCCGATTATTTCCAATCAAAACGATACGCAAAATATATTTACCTTTATTGGTATCGTTTTGTATTTTATATGTATCCATTTTCTAGCTCCAAAGCTGATTTTATAAAACCGTATTTGCCATCTTTATTTAAAATTGCGATGAATTCAACACTTAAATATAAAATACCTAAAATTCACGTTTTCATCTATATATGCTAAAAATTTTCCTTTAGAACTGCTATAAAACAAGGAGAATTTTAAAAGTTTTATTAAATCGTTGCCTCATTTGAATTAATGTTCCATGTATATGTAACAAGGCTATATCTTTGAAGGGTGCATTTTTGATATTATTGATTTGTAATTTCTACAAAATATAAATTTTCTAACAAAATTATTTACAAATATTTTATGTATTTACAAAGTAAAATTGTTGCTTTATGTTTTAGTTTTTTTTATTATTTTATATAGGCTATATTATCGATGCCCAACTAATACTTATTCAAAAGCAGACCGCTGGGGAAAGTATTTCCAGCTTTATAAAAAGGAATAATGTAAATGTGTACTGGTATGACAATTCATTTACCCATTAACTCGAAAAAACGTTTTATATCGATTTCTGTAACGCGTCTTATAAATTATTTATGAAATTATTGGAGATCCTTTGCATTTAAATTTAAAATTATTAATCAATACTATAGTACACATTAGTATTTGTTCTACTCTTGCATTTTAAATTCAAATAAATATATTCCTTTTCGCGTTATTTTAGTTTTCTTAATAAAGTCTATTCCAACTTAGAAAAAACAAGCTTTACAATAAAGTTTATTACGGATTTACCTACCGAAGTGCTATCTGTAACAGTATTATGCATGTGACTTGCGAAACAATATGAAACATCAGGTGTAAAAGCGAGAAAGCCCGATACTCAAAACTGCAGTAGAATAAGATTTATTAGAAATACATACGAAGCTTGTTAACAGCTGCATTCAAAATTGTTTCCTAATTCATCCTTCAGTATACTTATAGTTGTATAAATACAACTTATGGACTTACTATTTAAATCGGTGGTTCTCAAAACTAACATTGTTGAATTGCTACAGTAAACATATTTGAAAAATTACATAAATACGAGGCGTGTTTTTTAATTACCGTTGTGAAATTCTGCCCCTGGGAGCGCTGCGCGGCTTTCCATACTTGCGCACTGTGGACCTACATCTGCAGACAAGCCACAAACACCATTATTGAAAGATTCGACCGTGTTTACGTTTTTTTGTCACTATTTAAAATGCCTTCGCTGGACGAGAATCCCGCATACTGTGAAATACGCGCTGTGATTCGTTTTCTTAGTGTGAAATCGGCCGATATTCGTCGTCAGATTAGTGAAGTGTATGGAAACAACATTATGAGTGAGGGAGTGGTACGGAAATGGATTAGATCTTTTAAAGATGGTAATGTCCGTACATACGCAGCTTCTCGAACTTAAGATCTCATCGCATCTTTTCACTGGGAACAACTTGATCACCTTCCATACAGTCCCGATCTTGCACCCAGTGACTACCACTTGTTCCTGCATTTGAAAAGGATCTGGGTAGTCAGCGCCACGACGACGATGATGAGGTCAAAACGGCTCTGTTTCAGTGGTTGTCAGATCAGGCGGCAGACTTTTATGAGGATGGGATTCAAAAGCTGATAGTACGATACGATAAATCCTCAATATTGGTGGAAATTATGTAGAAAAGTAGATTAAGGTAGAGGCTTTCATGTAAAAATAAAATTCTTAAGAAAAGCTTACTTGTTTTTTTTTAATTTTAAAACGGTACTTACTTAAAAAACACGCCTCGTAGATTATAATAAAAATTCAAATTTTGTTGATTGTTAATCTTCTCAGTTTAAATGTTCCGTAAATATACAGGGTGTCCGCGACAGAAAAAGCATTATTTAACAAACGTGTATCCAAGCGCTCTGTGAACATAAATCTGTTGGAATTTTTAATCTAACGTAAAAAAAGGTTTTCATACTTTTGCGTAAAAATCTATCATGGATACAGACTTGTAATATCCTTTACCATGAAACGTACTTAAAAACATAAGTGTGACTGTTTTTGTCGACACAGTATCCTTTACTATTAGAGCTCGCTCAGACGGTACGTACATTCATCGAATCGTAATTTTTATCGAATACGTAGGATACGAACATAAGCGTTCACACCTCTATTTCCGTATACAGATAAATTTCCAAATTCAAATTTGTTTTAAACACCAAATATTTTATTGTGCTATTAACGTTATGGATGACAATGTTATGCTTGTAATGTATTGGTATTTTTATGGACGTAAACGAAAAAAAAACAAAAGCTACTAAGATTCATCTTAAGGGCCTTTCAAACCCTCATTTGTCAATTAAGGAATGATGCAATAACGTTTTTTAATTACTATAGAATGGCCATTGCTTCATTTGTTGATTTATTGAATAGAATTATAAAAAAACAAACTATAGGGAAAGAGGACCTACTTTCTTGAAAGGCATTCAATTACTGCTGAACGGCGTGATCTTGCAGCTTCGGGCATTCGATACACGGAATAAAATTCGCATCGTCTAAACGCTATCTGTAATATCAATACGCCTCTGTCGTACGAATCGAATATTTTTCCGAATCGATGTGTTCGGACGGCAGTGGCAAATTCGGATAACGGATACGTAAAGTGTAAACAAGTCAATTTAAATCTATGAGCCACTGTCTCAGTTGGATAAAATGTCGTTTCGTAAACTTGTCCGAATACGTACCGTGTGAACGAGCTCTTAGAGTGCTTTTTCGAGTCACGGTCGCCAGCTGTTTTAATAAAAAGTAGTCGAACGTATTTCTTTAAATTATCTAAGTTTGCTTATATGTGGTAAAACACTATTGCTTATTAATTATAATTATTTACGTATTTATTATTATAAACTTATTTGATAAATATCTTAAATTGACATAAGTTTTATTTAAATTATGAATACAATAATTACTGTTTGTTATAGAATGTTCGATTTTCTTATCGTCGTTTTTCAACTTAAATCTTTTTCAGAAACATATTTACAGTTGTGTTATTCAGAGAACAACTTTGACGTGCTTAGCTTTATGAAGTGGGGCTATAATATAAAACCTGAGCTAAGTACTAAATATAGTAGACAAGTGTAATTAACTAACGAATCCCATTAGATGACATGGTTTTATTTACTATAAGAAATTTTCCTATTATATTATAAAGTACGATCGTTTAAATTTCAACTTATGGTCGGCTATAACCATTCATAAGTCTATTTTAATAGCCGTGTTTAAAGTAGTCATCAAAAGCCCACACCCTACCCTAATTGCAATTTTAAACGATTGCATGTTATACAGGGTGTAACATAGCTTTATGCCGTAACTTCAGGAGGTGCTACTTCGAGCAACTGTTACACAATAAGTTTTAATAAACCATATATAGTCGTAAAATTAACCGTTTTCTAGGGTTTCTACACCCAGTGTATCTCTTTAGTTTCGCTGCTGGTTTACTAGTATTTATACTTAAAGTTTCATTACAATCTATTGGATAAATATGTTGCCCAGATTTAATGAATTTGCCTCCTCTACTTTTTAAGTTATTCAAAAAATTGTAACATTTTCATAAAATTTCAACACCCCGTAGCTAGAAAACGGTTAGTTCTACGACGATGTTTATTAATATTTTTTGGGATAAAATTAACCAAAGTATTACCTCCTGAAGTTATGACACAAACTTAAGTTGCACCCGGTATATAACGGTAAATGTTGTATTAAAATTAGCTAAAAAAATAGAAAAGATGTTTATCTCAATTCCTTTACATTATAAATGAAACAATTGTTTACTGTGATGAAATGTCAATATTAATGTTCCATAATTTTGGGATATTAGTAGTAAAAGATATTATAGAAACTTTATGATATAAAGTATCACTTTGATATTGAAAATACAAACAGAAATAACGAATATGTCCGACAGCATACCAGAATTTTAATTTTCTTCCCAATAGTGCAATTCATGGGGTTGAAAATCAATCTCAGTAACTCCAGTAAACGTATTAATACTTGTAATTCATGTTTGCATTTAGACAAGGTTTGGATGCTAGATTGTTCTTAATTATTCTAATTTAAAAAACGATCAATAAGTTAATTATTATATGCGAAAACGATCTCAATGAGTTTAAAACTGGATAATAAAGATAAACCAATAAACCATTAACAGTTGTCAAACTAAATTTTTTAAATATTAATGGAATACAGTTAGGTTCAAAAGCATTTTCATAAACCCTTTTTTCGATGTTTTTTAAATAATAAATATTGAAAAGCTTAAACTTTTAAAATTTGATGTTCTGCCTTCATTTTTGATACAAAATTATAAAAATTAGTAGGGAATTTCTTGAATTTTTATTGTAGTTTTACTTGACAAATAATGCCTCGGACGTTTCCGAAGTCGTTAACTACGAATATGATACCAAAATAACAAAATCAAAGATTGCGATTTCAATATAGCGGACTTTGAAATAAAACTTGCTTATGTCTTGAATTGTTTTATAATTTAGCTGCTATATTATTTTTAAAACTATGTATTTCCATTTGCCTATTGTCCTATAAATTTATATTAAATAATTAATTATAAACAAAAGAATTTATAGCGAAATTTTATTTTGAGTAAACATTGTTTTATGTCATAGCTATGAATTATTAAATTGTAAATAGAACGAAATGAACTACAACTAATAACTTTTAATATTCATTCTTATGTTCTAAGTAAATTGTATAAAAATTACAAACAATGCAAACACGTGGAATACCTACATTAAACGGTAAAGTTCAAATGTGGGTGGAAAGAAACTACTTTTACCATAGTTTATAAAGGTTATAATGAAACAATACATATTTCCAACGCTTTTAAGGAAAATCTATTACTTTACCTATGAATGAAGACGTATTCGTAAAGAAAGTGTTCAAACTGCATTGCATATGAACAAATACGAGCGTTTATTTGTCGGCACAGACTACTACGATATTACATCATAGTTAGCGTAAACATCGATGAGGTACAACCTGGTAATTTTTTAAGAATTTTTTAAATAGTATCTGACGAAAATAAATACATTTATATACCAGAAAAATAATAGAACCTCAAAGTCAAGGTATTCGTCCAAGATAAAAGTAAAGAATAAATCTTCGTACAAAAGACCAGTTTATTTAAATCTGTTTTATAAGCCCCATAACTAATTGTACATCATGAATTTACGAGTGAAATTAAACGCGCCATAAATTAAAGGCATTTCGACAATTTGCTTAAATCCCCAAGGCGTTTCTGTGTTACGGTACCAATATTTAATCTTTGGATCTAGGGAACTGGCTTTAAACTTAAAATGGCTAAATAAAGTGACATGCGTTTTAATTTTAATATTGTTTGTAAATTAGAACTAAGGTGTGTTTAAATGTAAAATTACGGGGAAAAACAATTACGTAATTTAATGGCATAAGTTGATAAACTGCCGGTGTTTGAAACTATATTAAAATTATTTTTAGTGTTTATATTGAACAGTAAAAACCATAATATTAGTCAGTTTTACAAAAAAGGTAATTTCCCTAAGAGCGAAAGTGGTCCCATAAGATAACGTAGAAGAGGGTTGTATATAAAGGGATTTGAAACCGGAAATGTTAATATCTTCGGTCTTAATCCTCAGTTGGCGTTGGCATCAGGCGGCGTTAATCTGTTCTTTCGTTAATTGGCAGACGTTTAGTAGAAGAATTGTTGTGCGTGGTTGTAATTTAAAGTTACTAAAAGTCACCATTGACCGTTGTGGCAAGGGCAAAAATTAACGACCGACTTATCTGAATTAATTATGGGATAACAATAATTAAATAAAGCTGCCATTAATTAGAATTAATTATACCATCAGTGCGGTGAAGTACATTTTATAAAATAAACGTCATAATGATAGCTGGCAAGATTCCAGGAATCTGCGAAAAATCTAAATTACAAGTTGATTATCTGCCGTAAACTTACCTGAAGACGGGAACTAAAATCGAGTGTATCAGGATATTTCGTTAGATTCAAGTATCCATGTTAACCATCTAACGCTTTTTAAAGTTACAAAGAACAAACAACTTAAAATTCTATAACTATACATTTATTGGAAAGTGGATCAAAAAGGACGTGCTGTCAAAAGCAGTGATAAGTAAGTAGGAAAGCCAACATCCGTTTGGAGATCACATTCGTCAGGTTGAGTACGAAAGCCAAAAAAAATTGACTGCTACTTTAGAAGCGTGAAGCTGTAAGTAGCTTTAAATTTATATATTGTTTACATCAAGCTATAAAACAGTAGTCGATTCAAACATTTTTTCAGGTGCCAAAAAGATTACTTTAAAATAAACAAAGGACGAATTTTATGGCTTATGGCACAGTTATGTAAATTAATTTAAGACTGATTCTTGTATTGGCTAGAATATTTTTCAATAAGAGTAACTTAAATTTATTTTTTTTGTTGAACGTGTGGCAATATTAATCTTTAGTTTTAAACATATTAATAAATGTTACAATTATCATATGGTATTTTTTTAAAGTTATAACCAAAAAAGGCTTAAAAAAACTAATACCAGTTATCCAAGAAATTTTTTATGCAATACCTTGAGAAAATAGAAAAGAAGTCACATATTAGCCGAGGTAATTTTAAATAAAGGTGAGAATTACTGTGCTTAAAATTTATTAGGTCGCACAACAGAGAATCATTAAATATGTAAACACCACTTCACAATCTCAAATATGCAGTGCACGATGAAAAGTACTATTCTTAATTTTTTAATTTTGCGAGCGCATAGAGATCGTATTTTAATTAAAACAAGTTGTTATATTATAACCAAATTTAAATAATAGATAGCTGCACTTTTCTTGCTTTTATTACTAAAATATTATGTTGTCATTAAATAATAAAAAAAGTTATAGTTTAATTTTCGATTTCATAATTTATATACGTATTAATATACATTTTACCCAATCTGTGAAAGTTTGAAAAAACACATGGAAAGATGTAGAAGGAAATATTAAAAGACCGTTTATAAACGGGGGTTTAACTGTTTCTTCAAAATTTCCACGTCGGTTTTCTTTAATTTTGCATGGTCATTTCTAATGATATACTACATATAATATATTTTTTTCAGTATTTTTAAATTATAAGTTTTTTTATTATTTAATAATCACCTAATATAACGTAGTAATTTTGGAATAAAAGCGAGAAAGTGCACTATCGGTTATTTAAATTTGGTTTTAATATAACGACTTATTTTAATTAAAATACGACCTCTATTCACTTGCAAAATTAAAAAATTTATAATAATATTTTGTATCGTAACGCTATAGATTTGAGGTTGTAAAGTGGGTTTATATTAACCTTAAACTTAGACCCTCGCAGGAAAACTTCGAACCATAAATATCATAAATTAGATATAACTAGGGGTAAGTAAACCTGTAGATATGTAAAAGGGCAATTCGATATAACTTTCGTATAGGCTTGTTGGTGGAAATAAGAATTGAATACGGGGTGAATTTATAAAATTATTTAACGTTACGTTTATAATTAAAACTATTAAATTTTAGCAAGCACAACCTGAGACTCGATAAATTAAAATTAGAAAAGATTAAACGAAGCATTACAATTTGTCGCATCAACGCGGAGACAGAAAGGCTTAGCGCTAATAAAAGCATTAAGTATTGTGACGCCTAAACGTGGACAATCATTTAAAAACATTACAGCATATTGGCACATCAACGTGCGGTATTTCAAACCATTACAAGCTAATATTGCACAACCGCTCCTTGGCCTCGGAAATGATTCCGTGTTAATGTTTAAAATTTTAAATAACCAAGTAATGATGTTTTATTTTAATCCATGGATAATTTTAAAATTTGTGAAACAGCAAATACCGATATTTTTTGTGCCTGCGTTGGGTAACAGTAATCATTTTCCAGTCTAGGCCAGAAAACGTGAACGTGGTATTCCAATCACCGTTAAATTTATTGTTGCATAGCAATAATATATTTTACAAGATGGTAGCTATTGATTACTACGTTAAAGAATGACAACATTTTTAAATTAATACCAAATACCAAAATTTTGTTCATTACATGTCCAAACAAAAAATGCAAATACTCATTTGTTGCAACCTGAGTCGTAGAGGTACTTCAAAAGTGTTATTTTTCTGGATTAGCGGTACAAATAACTGAATTTTAATTTAAATTATTGTAATGTTTAAACCATTAGTGTGCAACAAATATATATTTTAAGTATTTGTAAATTATTTATACTACATATTTGTGAATCAATAATTAATCTGCATTAAATTTGCTTGAATTATGTTTTTCATTACGTTAGATAGCTTATTTTGTTTATGTATACGAGGAGGTATCGATAGGTTCCTTGCGTAACAAAGAAATCGCTACTGTATTTCAAAACAAATTTTTGTTTATTTAACGTAATTTATTTTTAATTCTATATGCGTAACAGGGTAGTTCTAGGTCGTTTAAAAATATTCTTTGTTTTGAGATCCCAAAAATAAGCACTACCACCGCAGGTTGAATGATTTGCCGTTGTGAATCTTATAAGTGACTCCGGAAACGTTAAACGTAAGTTAAATATTGATCTGACTTCCCAAACATCTTGAATATAATGTTTATATTGTCATGTATTTCTTAATTTATTTAGTTAGACCGCATCAATAAGTTACAGACGTTGCTTTGAAATTTTCTGTTATAAGATATCAAAAACATTCCAACAGTGTAAAAAATTAACATAGGAATGCTTTTTAATTTTACGGTAATAGCCGCAAATTGTTTTTACGAAATACAAATGTCTGCACTCGAAAGGTATTCATTATTTACCTGTAATGTTGTTCTCTGGGATGTTTATAAAAACGTCGATTGTCTCTAAATTATAGTTTTAATAATTTTTTTGAAGGTTTTTATTTAAATTCCTTGTTTTCCGCTTATTTATTAGTTTATAATTCTTTTTTATCTTTATGCATCTACGCATGCAATGTAGTTGGTTCCTAATATATTGACCCTATGAAGAGTAATTTTAATTCCGCAGATAAGTAGTCACGTGATCCTTCTTGCCAACGGTTCTAAAACAAATGCATTGTTGACCTTTTCAATAACATTACAAAATTTTGTTCAAACCATAGTGGTCAAAAGTGCCGATTATTAAAGTTGCGAATTATAGAGGGTAAGTCAGATAACAAACTATTTAAAATTAATTATTTCATAAAGATCGTCCTTTAAACTTCTACGAGCCTTGCTATCATAACGTTTCTTTTCAAAAATTCTTCCTTACGATTTGTAATTTAAAAATTAAAAAAGTCTGCCCTAATATGTAATTTGCAAGGCATCAGTTAAAACGTGATTGTAACTTTAATTATTAAACGTTTCCGCATTTCTTATACTAATTTATAATATCAGAAAGGAAATAGACAATTGCAATATTGGCAATCTAATTAAACTGACTCGGTTTTTAGCGCATACTTAAGATGAATGAAACTATTTTACTGGAAAGCGATTTTACAATTTTCAGGAAACAGTTGGTTTATATACGATATCTATTTAGTAGGGCCTTCCTCTATTATAGCTTTAAATAAAAATTATAGTTTATGGAACTGAAATTGATTTAAACGGGACATTGTTTTGATTACGTCACGGTCAAGTTGATATAGATGATATGATATGACGCTCAAAAACATCGAACTTAAGTCAATAAGCTTTGTATTCACAATAACGTATTTGCTTCAAGTAAAATTAAAACTACTTTGCATTGTACAAATTTTAATCCTACGCAGAGCACGTGGACGATTGTTATGTTTGGAAATTGCAAGTATGTAAGCAGGCAACTTTAAATACTCCGCAAAGAAATTTAATTTTAGTGATGCGCCCCCTTAATAACATGTTGCCGGTTTAATATATTTTAACCAATATAGTGTTAAAAAAGGCTAATAGTATGCGAGAAACGACTACTTGTAATTTGGATATTTATTAGTTTCAGATATTGTTATCTTCATAGTGTGTTAGAATATTGAAACTAAATACCGCTAAAATTTCGTTGCATTTAGTGCGGTATTTTTTTTTAGTAATTAATTTATAAAGTTAATTTGTAAAACGTTTAAAATCGCCATAATTTATTATTTGATACGGCAAAAACGAGACTTCAGAAATAAATTTACTATCAAATATTTTGTATTTAATTTAATTTGCTTTAGTAGCTTATTTTATTCGCTGCCAAAGTCAAAGGTGAAAATTTCAAAATTGGATAGTAGAATTCTTAGTAAAACGTGTGTATCGTCGTAAATAATTAAACTAAATTAAATTTAAAAACAAACTGTATATTTAATAAAAATGTTTACAAAACAATTTCCTTGAAATTGGAAGGTACACTTCACCTTGTAAAAAATATTTTTAATTGGTACCGGCTTGATTTTAATTTTTACAACCTATAATATTTTTCAAAAAATGTACATTATGCTAGGGGTCCTTTATCGAAATTTTAATATTTCTTTAAAGTAGTCGAAATCCTTGAAATGGGAATACGGCAGCAATTCTAGAAAGTATTTTAACCCTTTCAGCTATTTGTGCGTAGATAAAAAAGTATGTATTGCTTTAGTATTCTAAAATGTTCAGAAATTGATCAAAATTGGAAAATTTCCCTGTCAAATAAAATTACGAATTTTATAATTCGAACGTCAACTTCAGATGAGTTCTTAAACGCTTTTGCTTCTTTCACAGCGTTCCATATTTTGTTTTTGCCATATACGACGTTTTCGTTTTGTTCTAATTTCTACTTCAAAGTAATATATTATGTACAGTAGGTCTGGCATTTTACTTTTTCAAACGCGTTCGTTTGGCTTACAAAGTAATTTGCACTTTTAATACAACTGGAATTTTAATATCATATAACTCAGTTATTCCATGAAATTTTATTTCACACTTCTTTAGGAATTGTTGAATAGCATTTATTTACTTTTTATATATTATTAAATTATGTTAGGAATTTATCTAAATTAATCTTTTTAGTCCTATCTCTCCATTTTAGGATCATAAACAAAATAATCTTTTTAAAGTGGGAGAATATTTTTCCTTTTTTGTATTTTATAATTTAAGATTGCATTACAGCTTGTTAGCAAATTAGCGATTTTGTTAAGATATGTTAGTAGAAATATAACATTGTTTAAAAATAGGACAGTATAGGCGTATGCCTTATGGAGGCCAATAAGAAATTTTATGCATATAATTAACGTTTTCATTAATTTTATTGTTAAAAAATAAATGTACGTGTTTTATTCTACAGCATCTATTGTATGTGACGGAATTAATGTCGCGATAAAGTATTACAATGATTAAATGATTAATTGATAAAACGTAACACAGAACTTCGCATTCATCTTAAGATTTTTGTGAACTACTATGTAAATACAGTAGTTATATTAAGAACATTTTGCAGGGGCAGAGTTCGTATAACAAAACAATTTTCGGTAATGGATTGTTTTAAGTTTGGACAAAACATCAACGTTTCGCTCACTTTTGTAAGGCTAAGTATAATAACTTAACTTGTCAATCCAGCTAGAAGTGTAACTTGATTTAAAAAAGTGATTGACCTTCGAATTATAGGGCACTCCGTATAATTCAAAGTATTTTTAAAGTGTTCCTCATTTGGATCCCAACATATATCTTAAATAATATTTTTGTGTACATTTAATAAGAAAGGAATTATTAAATTTCGGCGTACTATGTCTACGTATCCTTATTGACTATTCATGAATGTACGAGGTGTCACCGGAAAATTTACGGGCTGTCATTGTTGCAAATATTTCGATGAAAGAAGATGAGAGAGGATGCTACGTCTATTGCATCAGTCTTCTAGGGGACACCGCACAGTGAATACACATTGTTTTGCTTTCCGACTTTGTATTTTGTTTTGTCTCTCATAGGTGTCAGTCGAGCAACGTGAAGTTTTATAATTCTGCTACCAAAAATCTTGAAATACTACAGACAAATTCAGAGCTGGAGAAAAAGCATTATCATCATTTTTCTCACGGTGAATTTATTCGTCATAACACTACGCCCAATTCTGACTTAACTCCGCATCTGGAGACGCTTGAGAGAAATTTTCAATGAAAAGGGGCAACCACAACTGACTTCAACATGTTTAAAAACCCCACTTTTGTCTAACAACACATAGTTATCATTTCTCATTCTCTTGTTTCCCAAATTAAACTGAATGTATAAAACAATGTCTGACATTCAAAGAGAATCGAAAGTATTACTCAACCATAGTAAGGTAAATATTTCTCACAGTCCTTTTGAAATACGGGAAAAACGATGGGATCGCTGCATACATTTTCAAGGAAACTATTTTGAAAGAAATGATAGTTAACACTAAATAAGTCAAGCTAGCATTATTTTTGACCTAGTTCAGGAGCTTTCCGATAGCACCTCATTAATTTAGTATATTTCTTTGCTATTTTATTCCTTTTCGTACGAACCGGGTCATTTCTTAATAAATTTCTGAAAATCGAGTAACCGAAAGTACTTAATGTATTAATTGTGAACGTCATCGTAGAAAAATGAAATTTTATATTTAAGTTGATACCTTCCTGACATACAGCGGCAAGAATTTAGTTAAAATCGAATGACCGGAAGTGCCATTTCATTCTTACGATTTTTAAGTTTTTTACGATTCTCTCCAAAACAACTATAGAAATTTTTCAAAATTTACTACGTTTCTTATGACTTTGACGTCTTTTTACATGAACTGGATCTTGATGCCCGTGCTTCAATACACTACCTTTATTAGCGCACCACTTGTCAATTAAAATTTTTAGTATGGCCAACTCCTGTCACCACTGGCAAAATATTGCTTTCTTACTTTCCACCATTTCTTTCATAGGTTTTCGTAAGGTGGTTTCTGATAAAACGATGTTGTCGAAACCAAATAAAAGCTGCTTTCAATACCCTGGCGATGTCGCCTCTGTAGACAGTATGCCTTTCCAGCTTCTAATTTCTATTGCCATATCCCTTCTACGTTACCATGCGTTACCATAGCAACACAATAAGCGATAGGCTACTCTCTTGATATGTCAAACAAATATATAGGCTGATCAGTGATATCTTGAGTAGGACCATGAAATCTGTAAATATTGTTTTTTACTTTTGGTTTATTCATTCTCCACCTCGCCCTTTGTTGGTGCTCCTCATTCCTACCAGCGAATAGATTTAGGTGTACTACTTTGGATAGTTCCCTAATTCATATATTACATAGTTTTGATGTTAGATTTTGTCATAGCTTTCTTGATTGAACTATACCCAATCATTTGCTTGAAGTCCTTCAGCCTTAAAACTTACATTATATCGGACCCTCATTCATTCCCTTACAATCTGAATGTTACTGCGCGTTGTCCCGTATATACAGTTCAGTTTTTAGCGAAGGCCCTCAGCTTATTACCGTACTCCGAATCATATGGTAATCGATGAATACGTCGATGAAAACAGGCATAAGTATTGATCCCGATGTTGTTGATGACTTGAAACTACTTTTGGCAAATATTTTCCTATGGCTTGGTTCATGCGCTTGACGATTCCATCTGATTGCAAATGAAAAACACTAGCCTTTGTGTTTTTTTTATTTTCAATAATTAACAGACTTGAAATAAAGTTGACTCGAAATTTCATTCCTTTGAATTCAATTCCTTTGCAATTCCGAAATGCCTAAAGAGTTTTCTCGTCAATGTCTCAATTACTGTACTGCTTCTTGATTTGTTGAATCGTATGCTTCCGTCCATTTACTAAAATAATACATCGCCACTGAGATGTGTTTATTTCCTAGTTCCTTCCAGGAAAGACCTGCTATATCAATGACCATTCTTTCAAATTGACTGCCCATATGATATTGCCTCGTTAGTACTCTCTGTCTTGCAAATGCACCGTTTCCTGCAGCGCTTATTTCACATCTTCCGTGCCATTTGTTAGCATCTTCCATGTAGTTTTCCCAATAAAAACATTTTTATATAGTCTTATTAATTTCAATATACCCTGCTGATGGACCATTATACAGTTGTCATCGCTCTATTTTTATGAACTATCAAATGCATCCATCTCTCGGTTCCACCTTTATTCTGTAAGACTATTTTTAGAAGATCGTTTTGGAACTACAAGAATGCCATTAAGCTCAAATTGACAAAGTTAATGCATGGCTTTGATCTTCGTTTTTCTATCTCAATAGGAATTTTAGGTCTGGATTGCTTCCTTGATCTTGTTTCACTGTTTAGGGTTTTCAGACATACTGCCTGGGCGAGATTTCTTCAATTTTTGATTCCACTCTAAAAGATTTCTTACAGTTCTCTGGGCAATGGCGTCTGAATAAAGCTGCTTCTTATTATTATTATGCAATTTTTCTAACCCTTCCCCATTCGCACTTCCGACATCTTAGTATTTGTCTAGTCAGACTTTGTGTCCTTATTTGCGAAGCTCTTTTTTCGGGTTCTCAATACCCTCCTCGACTTTTCCCATAGTCCGTATGCGTGTGACTATTCAGTGCTTGTTTATCCACCTTAAATTGTAATTCATGGGACAATGCACTGCTAAATCTTTCAAATTTGCTAACTTTAGTACTTGATTTGTTTCCACGTCTCGAAGACCATTCACAAACGTTTGCACGTCAAGCTGCTCGATGAAATAACGGTTTCAAATTCCTGGAGGTTTTCTCCTAACTCTTGGAACCTATACCTTAACGAGGCGTAGTAAACTTGCTGCGGCCCGCTATAATTCTACTTCTTCTGGTTATTCAAATGAACCGAGGATATTCTCTGCACTGGAAGAAAAATATACTTTTGGTGTAGGTCGTCGTATGTCTTGGTTAACCCATTGAATTTCCCCATGATACCTTCGATTTCTTTTAGTGGCTGCTACATTTTCTCCTATGTGGCAGTAATTACATTTGCAAATTCTTCATTTAGATTAAGTCGTATGTCTTCCTATAATTAATTTTGATTAATATCTTCTAGGTCAAAGTCCCTTCTACGCTGTATTTTTGCAGTACTTCGATTTATCATGCCATATTTTTATCCATAATTCTTATGAGCATATAAATACTTAATTTAATTTTATTAAATTATTTTGTGCAAGTACGATTAAAATTGTCCAATCCTGCTTTCAACACCAATTGTAACAACTCCTTTTCAACATACTTTTTAAAATAAATTATATTGAAGGGTATATACGAGAGCAGTGCAAAACTTTCCGGCCTAACATAGATCAAAGTATTGCAGCGAGTCAAAATGTTGATAACATCAATTCAAGTCGTATTATTAGCCTTGAAAAAACGAAAATGAATTTTACGTCAATTAGTTTTTTTTACAACTGTCGTTCGTTTATCACAATGTCTGATATCGCGAAAATTGAGTATTGAACTATTATTATCAAATTCTCTACTCGAGAAGGTCTTACTCCTCAAAACGTTAAAGATCAACTGCGTGGGGTTTATGGGGTAAATTCGCCATCTTATTCTGTGGTAAAAGATTGGTCAAAATGGCTTCGAATTGAACAGGAGTCTTTAGAAGATGACGCCAGAACAGGGAGAATGGCTAAAGTTGTGACGGTCGATAACATTCACTTTGTTGAAGATCTCGTATTAGACGATCGACGCTTGAAAGTGAAAGAAATAGTACAAAAGGTAAGACTTCTAGATATACCCGCTCGCCGAATCCCCCGCGATCACTGAACCATGAATAAGATTAGTGCAAGGTGAGTCCCCAAACATCTCTCAGCAGTTTAGCGCCGTGTTGAATGTGTTCGATCCTTTTTGGAGCTCTAGAGAAAACCCTGTAGACGTGTTGAAAACATTTGTCACAGGAAATGAAATAATAATTCTCTATTATGGTTCTATGTCGAAAAGGAGTGGGGGTAGATGAATTTGAAGCGAAGAGGAGAAGCATCGCCAAGAGAGTTCAGAGTATGTCGGTCAATCTAAAAGGTAGTGGCTACGATATTTGGGGAATGTGAGGGCATTCTTGTTATACACTTTAAAGAATGCAAAACCACAGTCAATAGAGCATATTATGCAGCACTCCTACACAAATTACGACAAAATATTCGAGAAAAAAGATATGGGAAGCTGGTCAGAAACGTGCGGTTGTTCCACAACAATTCAGCCGCCCACACTGCTGAAATTACGCAAGTCGCAATTCATGACAGCGGCTTTGAACTAATCGATCGCTCTTCGTATATTCCAAATATGGCGTCCCAATGATTATTGCCTGTTTGCACATTTGAAACGGGACCTTCGAAAACGCCATGTCAATGACAACGAAGAGGTGAAGGCTGCAATTTGGCACATTTTAAAGACCAGCCGAAGGAATATTTTTAGGGGTATTGAATTGTTACTGAAATGATGTAATAAGTGCATTGATCTCAGGGGGGATTATATAGAAAAATAATATCTAGTTGTAAATCCACGCCGTTTCTTTCATAGTCAGGCCGGGAAATTTTGGTGCTGCCCTCGCGTATGTCAGTTTTGATTTTTCTTAACGGTAGTTATCATACTTAAAACAAAATATCTGCATCGAAAAAATGTTAGTATTTATGAACCTACAAATATGGGAAAGTACAGCTATAAATTTAAGGGTTATTTTCACCCATTTAAGCAGTCTAAGGACCGATAGAAAATAAATAAGTATCTTAAATTTTAGTTGCTTATAACATATCCAAAATTTGTCAAAATTGCAAGGACACATTGCAAGATTTCTTTGTACACTTTAGTAATTATGTGCCACTATGGCCAACGCGTGACCCACATCCACATGCGGCACAGTTGTACTTTTCATTTTCCGGAGAGTTCCAACTATTATTATTATTATTAAATTTAAATTTACTCATTTAATTGCGACCCACTTGACATCGTGGAATCTTATTGGCGCGGTAAAGACGGAGTTGGACATAGCTGTGGTAGAACTATCTAAATTTTTAACGGTTCTAATCTATTCAAAGCAAAATATTTACGTCTATGAGTTTGGTGGTCCCTACTTATTTCAATGTTTTAACATCTTATTTACGAAAATTTCTATTCTAGTATATCATACCGTAGTTTAAACATTTACTAGAGCATGACTCAGTACTATAAGCACAAAAGACATAACAAATGTAGTAGAACGATTTTTGAAACTGCTCAGAAGTATTAACAAGAAATATGACAACAGAATTGGAAACAGAGATAAAATACAGTGGAAAACCATGCTACAAGGAATACTGTCTTGCTATCATAGGCCGATCTATTATTTACGAACAATCGATTTCTGTCTGTTTTCAAGTTTTTGTTTAAATTAATACTTAATCGCATGATAGCATTTTCTTACGTTTGACGAGCTGCAAATAGAGTTCTTAATCTTAATATGGTGCAAAACTTCATTACATAGTTGATCTATTATTTAACGCATCGCTATAATCTTAACAAAATCGAATTGCTAGAAAGTAAAAATTTAGGCAAACCACAGATTTCATTAATTTAATAAATCTTAATTAGTTTAATCCAAACTTCCTTAAAGGACATTGGTGTAACCATAGATTAGCATTAAGCCAGTTTTCAGCTTAAAATTTCAATATTCGCAGGTAATTTTGCCTTATTAGTAGATTAACTTCCTTCAAAATAAAAGATTTTCGCAATGTATTTAATTGCTACGTATCTTCATTATAAACGAAGCGGTTTATTTTAAATTTATATACATTTTGTTAAATACATATTTATAACTGCTAATATCATTCATTAAATATTTATTTTCCTTTTGTAATAACGAAGAAGATAGATTTTTATATTTTGTATTTATATTAAAGCTTCAAATAAATATAATGGCTAATTAAACATAGAAATGGCACTTACCATAATATAATATAAAATAGTAGAAACTATTTTTATTACAATTTCAAAATACATCGATTGTTGGTATATTGTTTAACTCAATAGACGTTCTAGTTTGTATGAAATTACAGATCTGATTTTCAGTAGCATGAGTAAATAATACGAAGACGGAAACAAAGTACACCAGGTCAATAAAAAGGGCAATACAGTACTAAATAAATATTAAAGTGTTTATGTAATACATTCGACAGTTTAACGTAATATCATGACAAGGTTGTGTTCTTTCCAAGTTATTTTATAGTCTACTGTTTGCATATAATATTTTACATTTGTTCATTGAAATTGAAGACTATTAAATAATATCTGAATATTAATTGTATGTGCCAAATTTAGGTAAATTTTTCGTTGTTTATTAATAAGGTTTGTGGGGTGATGACAGAGGCAACATATTCCTGTTGTGAAGACCCGCGTCGGTTCTAAGTTTTTTATTTGTTATATACATCATTTTATTGAAATATTTTTAAAAGTAGGTATAGCAGTTATTTTTAAAGCGCATTCAATTTGTTTCGAAACACTGATGGTGACGTCATTGTCTAAATACATAAATTAAATGCTTTAAAATATAGACATTTATTTGGCATACATGCAGTCGGAAAAAAGGGCATTCAATACCCTATTTTCTTAAAATATCTTTGTTGTAAAACAAAAAATATTCCAAAAACATTTTTAATAAAAAATACAGCATAAATCGTAAAGACTTATTGTAAACAAATTTAAATGCATTTTCGTATATCAAATTATCTTGTTAAACTTGAAATTCCATAAATAAAAAATTATTCGCATGTAAACATATTTCATTGTTTCCTAGAAAGTAAAATATAAATATTGTAAATTGATATCCAGTATTTACTAAAATATTTTTAAATTAATTTCAAATCAGTTAAAAATTACACATATCATTTCCCAATTGTGTCATTCTATACGCGACCAAGTTATTTCTCAGGGTGAAAGATCATGAAATTGGTAAACATTGAAATTAAGTTTTTCAACAGTACGGTGTGTAATTTTTAAAAAAATGAACGAACTGGTACTATTGAAAATAAGCAATGCTCTGGTCGTTTCAAAATTTTAATTATGAAAGCGTAACAACAAATTCTAAAACAAGTGGATAAAAATCCTTTTATCTATTTACGTATCGAAATAAGCTCATTATGAAACCAATTTGAGTTTCATAATCGCCTTCTTTTTAACACGGAATATATTCATTTAAAAGGTTGGTAACATTAACAATTAACCTTATTAAACGTCAAAATAGAAAATTGGCAAAATTTTCATATTCAAATGTCAAAACTTCAGTGTTATCAATTATCACAAAATGCCCTAAATCAATTTTATGCTAACAAATGCGTTTTTTCCTAAATTTTAAGTAAATTGATAAAATAGTATAAAAAACTCGTTTCATAAGTTGTTTTATCACACTCGATCTTTAGAAAGCTCGCCTCCACGAGGCTAATTTTCTAAACTTGAACTCGTGTGATAAAAACATGTCTTATGAAACTTATTACTTTCTCTTACCTATATGAAATATAGAATAAAGTATTGTTTTCGTCCAAAATTTTCGATGTCAAAATTTTAGTGGAAATACACGTTTTGGGG
>JAHWXV010953375.1:0-10128 GCA_024586415.1 Phrixothrix hirtus | reverse complement strand
CCACGGATTTTACAATACAAAATGTCAAATTTTACGAATATGGCAGTAACTTATTACACTAGCGACATCTAGTGGTCATTTGTAACAACATAAAAGGCAATCCTCGTATAATCTAACAAAGTATGTTGTGTTGCCTATAGGTATATTAAGAATGAGTTGGGTAACTTTTGATTAGCATTTTGTACGTTTATATGGTATCGTTCGTATTATGGAAAATTAGAATTTTTAGTATTTACTAGAATAACGTTACTATTATTTAATTTCATGCCTTTTGTTAAAATTTTTTGTAGAATTTGTCATTTATTTTACCCACAAATAACTTCATTTTATTTGATAACACTATAAACAAATAAATGGATTCATCTAAGATGTACAAATAATTTTAAAATTAATTATACTCACCTTGTTCAATAAATAAATTGTTTTTCACAACCAACGGTAGAATATAGTTTATACAATATAAAAATTGTGATAGAAATGAAGTATTATACCCCAAGGATATAATATCCAATAAAATTCCTAAGGAAGCTTTCAAAATGAATCAAATAAAAGTAGAGAATCTTAAGAAGCGCTACCTATCAATTAAAGCTATAAAACTGCTGCTTTACATTGTAATTAAATTGCAAAATTAATTCGTTTTGTAGTTCTGATATTTTAAATGCTGCTGAAGCTATTAGAACCTACAATTTCAGGTGTTACTAAATCTTATTTTCAATCAATAAATAAAATATAAATTTTTAAACCTTTATCATACATTCTTCGTGGAAAATTAGTTTATGCTAGGGATTGGGGTTAGGAGACTCAAAATACAATATTCAAATTTTATTAGTTTTTAATAGTTGCAGTTGAAATTTTTAAAAAAGGATACGTAGGATCCCGTAAAATAGTATAAATTCATAAATAATAGTTTTATCTAAAGTTTTTAATTAATTGTGGAAGCGTAATATTGAAAAAACCCTAATTTACGATTTTTCAATATTACGTTTCCGTAATTAATTAAAAATTCTAGATAAAATTATTATTTATGAATCTATAGTATTTTTATAGTCCCTACGTATTCTTTTTTAAAAATTTTAACTGCCATTATTAAAAACTAATAAAATTTGAGTATTGTATTTTGGGTTGCATAATCCCAGTCTTTAGCAGCCTTAAGAGAGAATTACTAAATTGCCCTGGATACTTTGTAACTCGTGGAATTCGACCTTTGGTTACAAGTTACCCCTCAGAAGCAATCATAAATTTATATCTGTGATATTATAACAAAACTCGCGTAAGCTATTTAATTATCGATTTTAATTCTCTAATTTACACAATTCACAATTGACTATACTCTGGGATAAAAAACCAGGACACTTCCATTTGTAATTATTTCTTGGTTAAATGCTTTAGATAAAATAAAGCCCATTTTGACAAATGTTTGCATAATTAATAACCTTAGATTACAACAATATGTTTAATTTGAAAATTAGCATAAGGTAATGGCAACCTTTGTTTAATTGTGTTCTGTATTTTTAGTGATTTAAGCAATAAAAACAAATTTCAATGGCACGTGTTAATATCTCTAGAGTTAATAACTGCATTCAAATACGTTGCAAAGCCTTCTCGACAAAGCTGCTTCCATTCTTCCATTTTGTAAACTTTCTGGATGCCACTGCCTTATTCTAACATACAGTTTCGACGTGCTTCAGATGTGTTCAATTGAATTAATGTCAGGACTCCTTGCTGACAATGGCATAACATGAATACCCACTTCTCGGAAATAATCTCTGACTTGGTGGGCGATATGGGGACATGCATTATCATGCATTAAACGAACATTTTCGCCCATGTAGTTGCCAATTAGTACCACACATTTTCGTATGTACTAATCAGTTATTAGATTCTGATTTTCAATTAATACTAACGCTGTACAAGTAGTCATAGAAATTCTTACACAAACCATCACGACGTAATCCCCAAATCGTGACCTTACAGAAATACAGAATTGTGAAAATCGTTCTCCTCTCCTTCTCCAAATTCTTTCACGTTCTTCAGGTAAGCGTAGATTGAAGCCAAACTCGTCTGTTAACGACAAAGCCACAATCCACATTTCTCCAAGCTATTGTCCAACCATGTAATCTTCAAGTAACTACTAAATAAATCGTTTTGTTTGATGTAAATATAAAAATAAATAAGAGAGTGCGCTACCACTATTTCCAGTTCCGACGCGAGCAGTTACGCCTTCGCCTCTACGATACTGTGAAGCGTTCTATTTTGGAATTACCACGTGTACTTCTGAAGATTTGCGTGACTCCCACGTATGCTTGGGAATAATATTTTATATTTACATCACTATAACTTTGTACACCTTTGAAGACCTAGTTTGGCGGACAGTACTAATCAACCACCCACCGATATGGAACTTGATAAACATCTTTACAATGATGACGATTCTGTTTGCGATGTTCAATTAGATTCAGAATGTGATATTGACTCAGATCATGAAAGTGTCAATAATTATGATAGTAATTCACCAATTGAAGCCTGCGAAAGTAATAGTGCTTCTGATAGCCTATCTAATGGAAATAACTTTTTTCTACTTTAGATAATCTTATGTTACGTTATGGTCTTCATAAGGAAGGATCAAGTTTCAAAATGGAACCAAATACCTCCACCACATTCTCAACGCGAAAACTATATAATGACCCATCTACGGTAATGTTTCATTACAATTATTATATTTTCCTTTTTGTACTATTAGAATATACGTTTATACTACATACTGTATATGCATTTTTTATTTGATATTTTAACAACAGAATGTAATATTCGTTAAAACTATCCGTATTATTGAACTTATATTTATGCTGCGTATTGTACAAATTGTATACGTATATTTTATTTTCATATAGCAATAGCGCTTTCGTTTGCATTAATTCAAAAGTCTTAAGACTAGGCTTATTTTAAATAATTTAAGTTCTTTATTATTACATATAAATCAATGCCTTAAAAAGGCCTCGAATAGAGGGGAAACGTGAAGGCGACACGCGTTGCATCAGGCAGCCTCGTCCCAACATCTCATGAGCTGAGTTGATCTTTCCTTTTAATGTGGAAATTTATGTTTAGCCTAACAAGGTTTTTAATTATCAAAAAGGCATTAACAATGCGATTTTCGGGGATGCTGATATCTTTTGGTTATATTTTCTTAATACAATAGGCAAAATTCTAAATAAAATGTATTCATAGCGAACATTGCGGTTTTAAGTCAAAGGGTTCTAATGTGTTTAATCTAAACCTTATTTTATTAAAGAATACTTCCAAGAGGGTTTCTTTTACTATTTGATCTGCTAACGTGTCATAACAACTTTACAAACGCCTACTTGAGTGTCATAATGACATTTATTATGAAACCGGGTGTCGTATTATAGCACTGAGTAATAAAATTTATCAATAACGTAATGAAAACTATCATTAAGAATAAGTATTTCGTTACTAAGGAAACGAGTATACTTCGCATTTTTAATTTTAGCAATATTTCCAAACTATTCAAAGCTAATATTAATATACATTTCGGTTTTTGGTCGTTTATACTAGCGGATAAAATTTTTATACTACGCAGATCGTAGTTAGTCATTATGGCACTTGTCTTGCTATCGACCTCGGCTTACGCCTCGGTTTATAATTTTCACGACGCATGCCATCATGATTATCACTACAATCCTTGTAACATAAATATCTATTATAATATCTGTATCCATGTGATACCTTAGAAAAGTTCGACCGGCATTCTTTGAAATTATAGCGTTGACCTTCAATATTTAATCTGAATCTGTTGCATTGCATAAATGCGTGTGAATAAGGCGTTGTCTTAACAAATTTTAGCAACTACGTAGGTATTTAAATGGCTTCAAATAACGCCAAAGTTCTAAAATAGCAATTATATTTTCGTTTATGACACCGTTAGAAGTTGTCTTTAATTAATACGCGTAATATGCAGCTTATCGCCTAGCCCTTCTGTATTGCACTTTATATGAGCACCACAAAACATTATTTTTGGCTTAGAAATTTAGAGAAGGTTTCTTTAAAGCTAGGGACATTACTTTTACTAATTACATTCTTTTGGCATAGAAATTTAATTAAAATAATTTATTTAAAATTATTCCAAATCTATCCTTACATTTCAAAAAGAAGAACGAAATTATTTGAAATTAGACCAAGTATTAATCGAATTTGAAACGTGACAGCGAGCTTTACTCACTAATCTCACTTTATTTGATTTTCTTTAGAACGACAGTAATTAGTCAGTCATTCAGAACAGATGCACATCATATAAACCTACGTAATAGTTATAAATTTTATCTTAACCCCGTCTGTCTATCGATCTAGTCGATATGAAAGATGTTTTAAATATTGCGTAGCTAAAATGTATAACTCACAACCTCATTGCTTTAAGAAACTCGGTTTACCTTTGTTTAAAAAAGAGCCGCTTGGTTTGGTATTTTCACAACAAACTTCATCTTAGAAATAATTAAAAATTAGTTAACATCTTGTTGTTAACATCTTGGGTATTTTATTAAATAGAGCAGTGCCGAATTTTAGTTGTTAGCTGTTAGTTTTAGGCATTCATTTATATAATTTTGAACTATTAATTTCAAGTGTTAAATGGTAGAACAGAGACAGTGCCTCACGGTATACCAGCTGAACTTCCTCTTGTGGTTTGTGCCATATTAGGTAATCCTTTTTCTTTTATTTTTGTTTGAACCCTTTCCATGACTGATCCAAGAAACGTTTATGAATTATAAATGGAAGTTTACTTGGGTAAACAAAGTGAAGGTCCACATAGAGCTAGAAATGCTCCTGAAGACATTGTTGCCCGCTTTGGTCAAACCTATTAAGTTGTATGGACTAATGATGGTCAGGATACTAAACAATGTTAAAAAAGAAGTTCCACCTGCCTTTTTGCCAAACATAACTAGGGAAGTAAATAGCACTCTATTTGGATCTATCAAATTGCCAACTTTGTTACCCTATGTTTCACGAATATCCAAAGCTATTTTGATATTATCTCCAATGTATAACGATGTTGCGATATACAATGAAACTGGCGACAAACGGAAACTTGAGGTACTCACGTTTTATAATCTGACAAATGGAAGTGTGGATATAACAGACAAATTGTGTGCTACTTATAACGTAGGGCGAATAACAAGGAGGTGGACGCTGGAGTTAGTTCTTCATCTTACAATTATCTGAACGCGGGATGCGTACATCGTTTATAACCATAATAGCCCTGATGCACGAATGACTCATAGGAATTTTCGCCAAACAATTAGACAAAGACCTAATCAAAATTCCAACAAAAATTAGTAGGTTACTTTATAATCGTTTACAAATTGAACCATAACCACAGTTAGAACGATCACCCACGACAGCCTCAAGAAAACGATGTCACGTATACCTCCGATTAAGAGATTCATAATTTCTGCATGTTATACTTATTAGTGAAGTTTCTTATGTTATAAGCGTTGTCGTTTCATGCAGTAAAATAGTTTTTTGCACTTCCGGGATTAAAACACCACATTCAGTCACTTATTTCTATGACTAAAGCAACACTTTTAACCTCAAGAAATTAAAATTTTATTTTAGTCGCACGGGAGCTAAAGTAAATTTAATCACGCATAAACAAAGCAAATCCATAGAAATAACAAATATTAGCCAATTTAATAGCTATTTAGGGAGTAATATAGATGACAACTCCCGGAGAGCGACGAAATCCATTCCCAGGGCTTTGGTTAGAGGAATGGATGTCACTTGATACACTTCGTTAAAATTTACTTATACGAGGGAGTTATAATGTCATATGAGGAAGCAATGAATTCATAACTTCCTGATGTTTCATTATTTTTCCCTCATATACGTAACTCCCGGTTGTTACAGATAGCTTCATGTACGTCATATTCAAGGCATTATAAGTAAATAATAGTGAAGTGACAAATAAAATTGCATACTGCTGAAATAGTGTTTAGTGGAAGCAAAATTTATCAAAAAACTTAAAAACTTGGCGAAGAGAATGTTAAGAGAAAATACAGCTTATCCCATGTAACGAATTTGTTTTTCCTTTCAATTATTTCTGAACTAAAACTCTTATTGAAAAAATATAAACATATAATATCTCTTTGGAATACTTTTTTTAAACTTGCATAAAGTTTGAGAAAAATTGAATAATAAATTACAAGCTTTTCAACTTTACCTAGGAAAAAATTTGGAAGTATTTATTGCTAAATTTCGAAAATACTAAAAATAAAATAAAAGGCACATTTTTTCTTGGTCGGTAGTACAACCTTTTTGGATCTCAAAAGGGCTTTATGGTAATCGCAATTCATAATTTCTTTTGCGAAAATCACCTTGAAATAACCCTATTAAATTTACATTATTAATTATTTCTTTATAAATTACATGAGCTCTTTGATGATTTTAATACAACCCTCCACTTTAATTTTATAAGAGCGGTTCAAAATAAAACTTAGGTCATTTATTTGTGCCCGCAGGTCAAGCACCCATTTATTACTAGGTAAACACAATGCTATTGAATATGTTGTTATAATGTTGTCGGCAATTACATTCGCATTTTTTCTTAAATGTCTATAACTAATAAATTATGTGAAATGTGAGCGGTAAAATTTTTGAAAAAGAGCTTTAAGAGAATTTAATAATCTTAAAAATATCTCTTCTAATACGTCGAGCTGCTCACTTTATTCGCTACAACTATTCCAACCAATCAACCAAATTATTGTCAACGGTTGTGGACATTTCACATTTTCATTTAAGTTTTTAATGTCGACAGAGTGTACGTGTTGTAGATTGTTGAAGTAATAATTTATAATGAATCAGAGCAAAAAAAATGAGAATTATAATTATTTAAGACATAGATACAATAACCGAAATCTTATTAATTATTTAGAAAATGCTGTTTAATTTTAAAATATAGAAAAATGATTCACAAGTAAAACAACGACTCGCTGTTGTGTAATTATAAATTTATGGTAACGATGCAAAAATCAATGCAGAATAACGAAATGTTTCAAATAATGCCGAGTATTCGTAACAAATAGAATCTACACCAATGGAATATTTCATTTGTGAAACTTGAACATTAAACTTATATAAACGTATAAAGCCTTTGACGAGCTCTATTCAATTCAAATTTATATCTTAAATTTTATAATAAATAGGAATATAATTATAATAGAAATAATTCCAAGAATACAGAAGATATAAATTCTAATATCAAGTAAATGCCATATATAAAATGATTTTTCTGTCCATATTAACCATGGAAGCCTTTTGTGCCCATATTTATAATTATCTACTATAGACTAAAACAGCAATATTTTATGTATTTTTTAAGACCGAAAGTGGTTTTTACATTTTGTCGTTCTCTTTCTTCAAAAAAATTACATATACAAAATTGTACAATTACTAATTGCTAATTAGAACTAGTAATGTCTAGAAATTTCTCACATACATATACATACGTCGACAACGCTAGAATGATAATGTTATTTAAGGTCACTTTCCAGTTGCCTGCTATTATAATAGAGTAGAAGCATGTGTATCCTTATTGTATAATACCGCTCCCTACGTAGGGTTGTTCAATTGTCATTAAACAATTATAGTGAAACACAAAATTCCACGATGATATCAACCGGCGCGCCGCGGCGGCGCGCCTAGTATTACAGAAACGACAATTAACAATACAGGATCTCGTGTTATTAGAAGGACAAAAAGAAATTCAATAAAAAGCCAATTACGTTGAAACATATAACGAGATGTATTAAAATATGCAAGATTTATGCAAAATATGCTATCCCGAAAACTGACCATTTAAATTAAATTATAATTAAAATATCAATTCGTTCATTTTCCTAAAACTTCAAAAAATAATGTAAAAAAGTAAATATTCGGGGAAAATCCTTTCATATAATCGAAATAGTTAAACTGATTGTAGCAGTGAAATTCACATTTTTGTTAAATTAAATGTATAGTTGCTATGAGAAAGATCTTTTGTTATTAATATTAATATACTTAATTCAGGCAATGAAGATTGTTAAGAAAAATTGTTGGATAGACGATGTATTTAGGTGGAATTCTATGACTGTGGGATACAGAAGCTTGTACGCTGCCTCGGCAAATGTTTGGAAAATGGCGGCAATTACGTCGAAAAGTAACCATTATATCATTCTGTAAGCTGTAGTAATTTATAGTTGTAATAAAGTTTTCTCACTAAATACTGGCCTTGGTAACCTTAATTTTCGGACACACCTCGTAGTTTATGTATAATACGTACGCTCTCTTTCTTATGTTTGATGAACAACAATTAAGCAATATTAGAAGAGGTCAGATTCAGTTTGCTTGTTGTTGTGACATAACTGTATATAAAAAAAAATGGAAATTGAAGCAACTTGAACTCGTTTCAATTACTTCCCAAAATTACACTAGTCGCTATGTTAATCGATACTCCTCCGATTACCTTTACGTTGGACTTGAATCAGTAAAGGTATAACTTTTGAAACGTCTCATAAAAAATGCAGAAAGCTACTTTGATTACGTTTAAAACAAACTGACAAAAGCTAAATAAGTTTACGCACCGTAAGTATTTAGACGGATGACCGCAACGTTTTCTAAATAATAAACCTCTTTCAACAATTACAAAAAACTCGTTGTTTATAGATTTTCAATAAAATAGATTATATCTAATTACTATAATATGAATTATTTTTTATTAAACATAAATTCAATAATAGTATAAAAACAATTAGGTATCTCAGCATTTCATGTTGTTTACTGCGTTGCTTTATGGTTTGTTATTAATAACTAATTCGATAGAGTGCATTAACTTTAAACAATACGGCAAACCTAATATTTTAAAGTGTTTATAAAATTTTGAATTTTAAAGGTGGTTTCCACCTGTCAATTTGTTAAAAGGGTCGAATATATTTCTAAATATTACTTAGGATTATCCTTTAGCTGTACCTTGCGCACTTGTATTTATTTTTGCATAAGCAAAAACCAGACTAAAGTTTAAACAAACATTTATTATTTCAAATATAAATTAAAGACGTCCATATAAACAAGTTTTCATTAAAATGAAATTTTAAAACTAATAATTAACAATTTTTCTAATATCAAGCCGTTAACCTCTGTTACACGTGATTTTCGGCGTAATATTAGCAATTTGGCGAAAAATATAAAATTTAGAAGGCTTATTCAAATTATTTAAATGAAAATAAATAAAAGTTTTACTTCTTCACTATTTTAATAATGTTTGTAAATTTTCTCTTACTTAACGTCCAATCTTTTTAAGTAAATATGACGTGGTGAATCGAGCTACCCAAATTTTCTTTGATCTTGGGTCGTGTATTTTTACTGCCTTGTACTGATTTTGGAAATGACGTTTTCGCTGGACTTCTACCAGTAATTAAGATATCAAGAACTATTTACCAACTAATCAATTTCTGTATCTTGACACCGGACTTACAACACTTGTTTAAACTATCCATATTGGAACCCAAAGACTTCGATTTCGTTTCCCTGACTACGAAATTTCTGCAGTCCTTTTAACCAATGCTATTTAAGACGTTTAAAAGTTTGTCTGTTTCTGTCTACTACAGAATACGTTATACTTCCAACGGCTTCTAGTAATATTTTTATCGGGGCTGTTAAATTTTATTTGTACCAATGTGGGTTTCTTTAGAATCACCTTTCTAACTGGAGTCATGCATTAATAGAAACTTTAACATTTGATTTGATTTAAAATGCAAATATTTATGAAAATATTTTAACCTCTGGTACTATTTAATTAAACTATAATATTCTCTTATGTTGATTATACGTTAATTAAATTAATTCCCTATGTGTAATGAACAATGTATCATGTACAAACTTCGTTAAAGTACCATTAAATCTCAATATTTCTGTATACAAACGTAATGTAGTTAAGAAATTATATAATATTTATTGCACATGCTTTTTGTACGACTTTTGTATTGACTTAGCAAAAATATAGTAACCGTATACACTTAAGTACTTCCTTTCATACATTATAATCAAAATATGTTATCTTGAAAATTTTTTATTCCCCCCCCCCCC
>JAHWXV010953231.1:0-12524 GCA_024586415.1 Phrixothrix hirtus | reverse complement strand
TAAGCAGAATGACTAATAAAGTATACAATTAATAGAAAAATGTTGAGAACCTCAAGCTAAATTAACACATGTGTACTATAAAGTTATAGTATCGAGTCTCATTATCGCGCACATGTTCTGACGGTCGAAGCAAAACTTAAAATATAGAATTGAAAATAACATAGGATTTGAAAAAGAATAAATTTATGGTGTTCGTAAACTTGATTACCCTAATTTAAATTAAATGTAGAACATCTATTCGAGATCAAAGAATCTAGAAAAGGAATTAGCAATTAAATTAATTAAATTGGTGGTCCAATGTCACTGCAGTGATGAGCGGCTTTGATTTTAACAAAACATAAATAAATGTTTAAAATTCATACGTAGTTAATTAAATTTTGTCTATCCAAGAACGCCCTTACATAAATCATAACATATAAAAATATATCAAAGCAATAAGTAAAAGTATCGAAGTAAGTTAATGTTAAAGAGGCCGCGTGACTCTCCGAGAGACCTGATGCCGCGCTCGGTCTATAAATTTAGCATCGAGCGCAAATAACTAATCGTTGCATTTAAGAACGGATTTTCCTATTACAATCAATTAATTTCTGTTTCAAAATTATTAGCAAAATATTTATAGACAGAGCTAAATAATTATAATGATTAATTAGAACTAATTTTACTGTAGCACAAAATAATAGACTGTAGAAAATAAATGTCGGAACTCAAAGCAGCAATTCTCAGTTTCCAAAACGTAACGACCTTGCGCCATCTTCGGCGGATGCTAGTAGAAAGGTTAAGATAAACTGACCTGGATGGTAGAAGTTTTCAGAGAAAAAGGGATGTTGTCCTTAAGAAATCGAAGTCATCGCCTCGAGGAGCGGGTGTTTTTCGCAAAACCGTTGGTCGCCGTACCAGAGCCGTAGGGAAGCACAACTAAGGGCGGCTCTAGTATGGAGAAACAGCAGATCGACCACGGCGAAAGGAAACCCTCTGAAGCGAAACCTCGGGTTCATCCAGAAGCAATCGTCGGCGTTATAAGTATACCGGCGGATTCCCAAACTTAACGGGTATTTTAAATCCGATACTTAAAACACTAGAAATAAATAAATAAAGAAAAATCGATCAACCAACCTTGCAGATAACTAAGGGATGCCTATTTACCCTGCAAATGTAGGTGTTTCATCCCAAGAAGCAGAGTAAACCCCAAAGGTTGTCGTAACTAGAGGGAGCAGAAATAATAACGTGAGTCTTCCACCAACAACTAACACACAATGCATTTCGGCACGCAATGGGATCAGCTAATAATAGTCGCGAATGCAAATCACAAAAGACGGAGGTAGGCAATCCAAAGCGCATCTGAAAATTAACGACGCGAAGGCAGACGCAACCTGCAAAAATTAGTAGATCTCAAAAAAAAGACTCTTACAACGGTTTTCTAAAGTTAAACTTCATAAGTTTAATTATAACGTGCATTAGTTAGGAAATCGAAGACCTCCCTTATTTGTTGCGACTTCTACATGTGCGTGGTTGAAACCTGGCCGTCTCCTGTCGAGCATCCTGCTAAACACGCGGACAGCTCGCATTCTGTCCTTAGACAGCTCCCATCTCCCGTGTTCTTGGCGAAGTCCTTGCCAAAATGTACAGATTGCAAGTTGAGTTGTGAAAATGGAGCTTAATACATTCAAATAAAATAATTTGTACTAACATGCATCAAAATATTTACTTATATAACGTTTGTCTTTTTCTTAAGCTGAAGAAGAACATATCCGGAATATAGTGGAACCTCGTCCCATCTTTATACTATTTGTAAACATACTATATGATATTATACGCTATGGTATAATAATTTAAATCGACACGAGGATAGATGTTTGAGAATTTAACCATTTTAATGCATTTTCAAATGGGGAAAGTTCTTTAATGATATGTGTTTTAAACGCACATCATTAACCCAATAGTAGAAAATAATTAGCAAATAGAATGAAACTCTCCATTTATAATCAGCTATTAAACTGTGCATGCATATTATTTGAATAATAAATTGTTAATTTGGATATTGCCTTTATTCAATGGAATATTAATTTAAAATAAGGAACTAAATACTACCTTAATAGCACAAATATATTTAAAAGTGCAAAGCTGAAAAACTAAATACTTTGCAAATAATAAAGTATTTAAGGCTTTTACATCAACGGGATGTTGCTCGAATCTAATAATGCATTCTTCACAGACAAATTTGACCCATGAGATGTTTGCATGGAGCTCTCATCCCACTCATCTCACTTTTTGGTTGGAACTACTTACCTATATAAATAAATAAATAAGTATTTATTGTGTACGAATACATAGAAGAGGTAAAGGTTGAAATTCCCATTTCCCATTTAAATAACTTAATAATAAAAATGTTCACACATGTTACATATTACATAAAACAAGCAAGAAACAAAACCAAATTTGGCATTAAATGAACTTCTTTTGTATCTATACTTATAATTCTTTGCAATAAGCGTCCTTCGTTTGCTTAACATATTGCGATAGCCGTCAAGTTAAATCAGATAATAGTGAGCTTAGTAAACAAGGTGCTATATAAGAGAATGATCTTTCAAATTTCCTTGTCTAAAGCTGAGGTACGGTAAAACTAGCATTTCTTGTATTAACATTGCGGATGTGCGATCTTCTTTTTAATAATTCATACAAATGGCGTTTCGGAATAATACACTTTATATAAACAGGTTAAACACATTATTATATTACATATTTTTGTTCTTAAACGTGCCAGATATGATGTTACGTGATATTAATACGATATGCTGCAGATAAATCTAGTGCACGGATATTAAATTTTTTGTGTTTTATTTGATTATAAGCAGTCAAAAACAAACAATAAATTAGACCTCAGTAGTCGACATGAAATCCTGTTTAAGTTGTTCTTTTATGTGATACACAAGTTATAATTTAAAAAATGATGTTTAATATATATTTTGAAGTTATTGGTTCAAAGCCAATTCATTATCTAAATAAATGCCACGCTTTTTAGTTGGTTATGTTCATTGAATTGTAATTTCATTCAATGTTATATTCTCGTTACAACTACGGCATCTTTGTTGTTTAGGCCTTAGAAGCATGGTTACCGTTTTATTAATATCAATCTTTAGGCCAGTTCTGCTGCACTACTTAAAAATGTTATATAAATTTGTTTTGGTTCGAGTCACAGCAATGTCAGATTTAAGACATTCTTATAAACTTGTCTTTATATAAATGTACATTTGAATATTTAAGAACTTTGTACGAGTGAAATGTATATACTATAAATAGAATTTGTCCTAAAAATTCATCCTTGTGGGGTTTCGTTCGTTTGTTTTGCAGCTGAGAATCATTATACAGCATTTTGCCATGTCTACTAAAATTTTGCCGAACCTGAAGGAGGTCAACTGCCAGCAGGGATTTTTTTAAGGTGCCAAACATGACGTTGACACAGGACTTACGATTTTATTTCCTTATCCGAGAAGAATGCATTTCTTCTAAATTTTTTTCTGCTGAAAAATTTACCGACCTAGAATCCTTGTGGTACTCGAATGGCAATCGATTTAAATTTTGCAAAATTGTCGATAGTTATTTTTATTCACTGCAGTGCAATTTCATCTATGCAGGATAGTGCAACTAATAACAATTCCATAAGCATTAAATTGATCTAATAGTACAGTAACGGCTGTAGATGTGTGATATGTTAAAGCTAAACCAGTTATTACGTTACGTAGGTCAGTTTGAGTGTTATAGTGTTCATGAAATTCCGATTGTATATTTAGAAACATTTTATTTTGATATCAATTGTCTTCAAATTGTATTGCTACTATATCTTCAAGGATCTTAAATAATGTAAAGAATATTGAGATAAATATGGTCTCATTACAGTAAGGCTCCTAGAGACTGGTATTGGGCAACCCAAAGTACCATATTCAAATATTATTAGTATTTAATAGTTGCAGTTAAATTTTTTTAAAAAACGACGCGTTCAGACGGGTGGAATAGCATTAATTCATATATAACAGTTTTATCCATATTTTTTAACGAATTGCAGGAGCGTAATATTCAAAAAATGCTAATTTAGGTTTTTTCAATATTAATCTTTAGTAATTAATTAAAAACTAGATAAAACTATTGGCTGTTGATTTATATTGCGCTGGTCTCTACCTATCCTTTTCTAAAAATTCTAACTGCAACTATTAAAAACTAATAATATTTGAATATAGCATTTTGGGTTGCCTAATCCGTGTCCTTAGGAGCCTTGGTACTACTGAAAATCTCAGTAAATGGTTAAATAAGTTTAGTGGTGATTATACCAAATGGTACATGATTTAGCATTTTTATATGTATTGCAGCAAGGTTTCAAAAATATTTTAATTGGAAATTTCTTTTAAAGAGAAAACAATAACAACATATGGTTGTTTTAAATATAAGTTACTCTGTCTACTTCATAATCATCTTTCCCGGAATATTTAAGAAGTCACGAATTTCGTTTGGTTAACATAAGTGCTGTAACAGTTCGGAAGGTATTCTTTGGTTCACAGGTTCGAAAAAGACTAGTTTATATTTTAGCAACTGGGATCACTAATAGTAGTGCGATAAAGGTCACTGGTGCTTCTAAGGCTCTCTTGAAATAAACTGGAACCAGTTATCCTAAACTGAAAAAGGTTATGTATTAAAACGATGCAACCAACGAGTGTGGTCTCAACTTCTTATATGAAACAAACTTTTTACTTAAATTCATTTATGTTGAATTAATATATGTAACTTCGGCGGTAATAATAAGATGGATAAAACTTTCAAAACATAATTTATTTGTACTGAATAAAATAATAACTCAAAAGAACATTTTACGGTGATTTGTACATATTTACAAATAATAATCAAAATTGAAATATTCAATCTAAAATGAGTTCTTTATACTACTATTGGTTTGACAGACGAGCGGCGTCGCTTATACTATTTACAGAACATGCTCGCCGACCGAAGATCGTTTCCGCGTTCGTGTCACGTTACGTTAGTATAGTTCAGTCTTCCCCGAGGGGCGAAGGGGACCGCATCGCATGTGGGCGAGTTTCCTCGCGTAAGGAATCAGGAGGTACAGGTAATGATATTTTTCTCCACTCACGACCGACACCACTGGGTGGATGAAGATATCACAAGCAGCCGACGCTAAACATATCTTTGCTACTTAGCAATGTAAAGACGTTTGACAACGACGTAATCACGGGTTATAGCAGCGTCTGAGTCTCCGCTACAAGACCAACTCGAAACTCAGGCGTTTTGTGCTTCTTTATAGTCAAGAAGGGATCGCTACCGAGCAACGCATCCACTCTCGAATACAAGATCGCAGAAAAGCGGACAGTATAAGGGGTTTCATCCTTTCGGATAACTGAACTAGCTTCGTCGCTTATTTCTGCGACGACGGTTTTAAAATTCTATATAATATTCTATATAATTTCGTATATTGTTTCTATCATACTCTTAGTATATCATTTGAATGAATTTTTTTTCAAAGAGATCATTTTTTAGTTACGAGTATATTAAAGAGGGATAATATCTTTTAATTAAAATATTCCGTCCAATGATGCAAACTCGCTATACCATTTATATTTTACTACTATACCATTGTTGCAATGTGGGAAAATTAACCAAAGTTTCAATTTTTAAAATGTTTACCATAATAGTTTAGGCCCAGATATTTTCATGTTCATTTTAAACATAACCTAGTTAGTCAAGAGGTTACAAACTGTCACTAATATAATGTTGTAATATTTTTTTGACGTGAATAGGTCAAATACCCACCTAACACCGTTTTTCTTTAAAAAATGGAATCAAACTGAGGAATAAAAGCAAATGTGTTCACAACTATCGCCTGGTGGACATTCCTAAAGGGACTGTGCGACAAATTTTACGTAACCCATAGAACATGAGCAAAGTTTGCCCCAAGATAGTACCCAAAAACCTTTGTCAGGGCTAAAATGCCTGGAAACACAATGACATCGATTTTGTGGAATGACTTGCAGTGGAACACAGTTTTATGGGACGAAATGATTTGAAACAAATGGACAAGTTAAGAAGCTCTGATGGTATAGAAAACAAAGGAGACAGAAACGAGTGAAATGAAAGTGAAGGCAATATAATAGTTTTCTTAGATATCAATGGGGTTATAAAACTAACGATGTCACCGGATCAGAGAATTAATCGACAATTATCTCGATACATTCTAGCCAAGCAGAGAGAAGAAGAGATAAGTAGTCTGCCGTCAAATAAGGAAGAACGAGGTAGTTTTTACTGATGTAGGACACTAGTACAACCCATTCACCTTCCTCGTCGGATTTAATTTCATGTGATTTTCACCAACTTCATAAGGAAACATTCTGATTGAAGGAAACATGTGTTTAGATTGAATAATGGAGAAAACGGTAGTACTACTGAAGGTGCTGACACATGATAACCTACAGCATTGTTTTCTTAGGCAATTTTGAAAAGGATGCTAAGGGGGTATGTTGAAGGCGATCGCTGTTAAGATGTAAGATTGTTATAACAAACCACATGTTTTACCTAGCCCGTTATGTAACACCATTTTCAAATTTATTGTTCTACATATCTATTGTAACTGAGATAGGCGTTTTCGATATATTAATGGTGGTATGTTGTATTATTTGCATCAAGTTAATGATTTTATTAATAATATGATTTTCACGGGCAACGGTGCGTATGTGTTTAAGGGAAAACAGCTATTTTTTTTTAATAAATAACTAAAGACAATCTTATTCTCACTTCCAATGACACGAGTTAAAGAAATAAACTAAAGCGCAGCAGAATGATGGGCACGGACAAACCACTAGATTAGTAACAAGAACAATTAAAAAGAAATAGAAATACATAACCAAACTGAGGTGTCTGTAAAATACTAGTATCTATAATATAATTTAACTTTTGTATGTAGTTATCAAAAAGGATTTATAAAACAATCGGCATCGCTTTATTTAAAAAAGATTTTGTATTGAAGAGGTACAAGTCAGTTATTTTCATTTGTAGTAGAGAATCCGACGCATTTTCCACAACGTTGGCTGCAATAGTTAGAATCAATACAGGGGTTGAGCAGAGCTCACTTCCAATCCGAAGATAATTTAGTTTCCAATGTAAATGCATTCTAGCGAATATGCCGTAGCTTAACTAAAATAGATTTAATACATTTCGTGCGCCCGTATTTTTTTAGCAAAATAAACCAAGTCATACATCCCATAATTGTATACGGGAAAGCATCCTGTTTTTTATTTGAATAACTAAAATTCGGATATTTGATTCTAAAGGTTTTCAATATCTTTCATTGGCATTTCTTTTTTATTATTCATCCATTTATTACTCACTGCAAAAACAAGAAACAGTCGCTTTATTAAAGACTGCAGAACTGCTGCAGATCTTTTATCTTTGTCGATTTGTTCCTTAGCATTATTGGTAGGTGAAGTTCAAGACAATGCTATGAAATTTTATATTTGAGAGTTCTCTTTTAATTTAGATTTGAAATGTAGAAGTTTAACGTTTAATAAAGGCGCTTCTTTCTGAATAGTTTCCATTACTCCTACCCAGTTATGGAATGCAGACACTCCAAATTTCTTTATCCAATTAAATGAACGTGGAAGTTCTGCGATATCCAGTCGAAACGATACTACACTGATTATCCTTTATGTCGGTATAATACGCAATCAGGGGCTGCGCTCGCTAAATCTAGTAAATTACAAGTAGAAATGAAACAAAGTAGTCTTATTCTTTTGATGAAACACTTATTGCATCCACAAAGTCCCTTTTACTTGAATAAATAGACTTTCATATGCGATATTAAAGATACAAATTTCCATTTGATAGCAGATGAGATCAAAGTTCCTTGGTTTCTCTACAAAAGCATTTCATAATATATTCATGAAGTAATAAAGATAGGGTATGATAAAATTTTGAAGTATTCTCTGGAATTTATAAGCAATGTGCTTCAATAATATATAAAGTTTTCTTATATGTATAAGAGACGAAATTATTGATGGAATTAAAGTATTTAATTCCAAAAAACTTTCTTTGAATATAATTAGGAAAACTACTTTTAAATACACACTAAATTAATATTAGAATAGGGTAAAATATGTGGGCAGTGGAGAAACTTTGTAGTCGCCATACGTTTAGAATGAGCAGACTTGTATGTGCCAATCTACCTAAGGAACGGCTTTTTCGTAGCTATCGCAACTAATCGTTTATATATCACAGTTGGAAGTAAAACATCTATTTTTTATACCCTTGGACGGTGAGTACGACTGTAAAACTTTGCTTACTACAACTCTTACAAACTCTTAAAAAATGGATACTTAAATAATTCTAAACATGTTTTAAGGCATTATATACAGGCCGGAAGCACGTCCTAAGGAAACGAAATAATATTCTTTGAAACTATTTTCGTCAAACTTTTAGAACTTTATCAGGTATTATAAATCAAATTTTTCTGGAATGTGGCATTTTAGAGCCTGAACACAATCTCTTTCATTCAGACAGTGCCACCTCATGTCGTCGTGGTTTGGGAAGTGTCTCCTCAAAAGTTCTAATACTATTCTCCTGATTGAAATGTTGCGCTATTCTGTTGAAACCGAATATTGTCATCCTCCCGACCTATGGTATAAATCGGTTGCTGTTGGCTGGCGGACGCCGCGTCCTGGTGCACTTCGAATCTAATTTTTGTTTGAGTTCATTTGTATAGCGCGCACTTTTCGTAGTTCACGGTATTCACATTTTTGCGGTAATTACCAAATATATTAAGGGCTGCCCAAACGGAGCGCGAATTATTTTCTAAAAGCTATGTATTTCAATTTTCTTTAAAGAAGAACCTTATCCTCTTCAAAGTACTCTCTATTACACTTGATAAATTTGTCCAATTGACAATTCCATTGTTCGAAATATTTTTTATACTCCACAACAGTAATGGCTGACAGCTCATTCCTCGTTTTTCCCTTGGACCTCATCAATGTTGTCAAATCTAAGCTGTTTTATATCCCTGTCCATGCGTGGAAATACGAAAAATCACACGGAGTAGATCAGATGAGTAAGGTGCGTGGGACAGCGGAACCATGCAATTTTTTGCCAAAAACTGGGTACCAAAGATCGCTGTGAGTGCAAGTGCGTTGTTATGGTGGAAATCAAGTCCCCTGTCTGCCACAAATCTTTGATAATTGCTCAATGGTCTGTCATCGGTCTTTGAGGACAAGTTCGCGAATTTTCTGAGTGTTTTCGTCTTTTCGGGCATTTTATTGATGTCCAGAACGAGGTTTATCATCGATCGACACGTCATCATTTTTAAACGGGGAAAACCACTCGTACACTTGAATTTTTCCGGTAGAGTCAGCTTTCAAAGTTGTTTTCAGTAGTCGGTGCGTTTTTTTTTTGGTTGTAGTAAATTGTAGGAAACAAATTGTTGCTTTGGGATATTGGGCATTGGATCTCTCCTTGGTTGATATCCCATAGCAACAATTTTTTTCTTATAAGTTGTTTTCAACATAAGAACCGTTTCAGAGGCGATTTTACCTAGTAGGAAGCAAAATTTCACAGCCATGTGTTGTTAGCTTCAACTAGCCATCGCAAAAAACGAAGATACAAAAAAGCATCAACAAAAAAATCACTACGGGCAAACAAAACAAGTCAAGTCAATGACACGGAAGATACTGAATTGGCACTGAGTTGCTCTATACACGCCTAGCGGGAGAAACACGTACTACGTAAGTCCCGGTCTTTTTGGGTACCTCCTCGTAGTACCAGGTTTAAAAATTATGAAATAATAGGGAACAAAACAAGGTATTTTGCGTAAAATATGGTGCTAACATATAAAACGTTATGTCTTATCGTAGGAATTCTACGACGTTGCAAATTACTTGCATAAAATGTGACACATGTAGTATAATAATATAAATTTCCCTAAGGTGGGATCTTTGGGTCTTATATTTTACGCTCAACCAATTAGAAGAAGATACTAGCATACATACCCTTGAACGTATGAATTTATTGTGTTCCACGTATAAGTAATCTTTCATATAACATTTATGTGTAAAGAGTAACGTAATTTACTTGCTGTTATCTATTGTAACCTACATGGTAGGCAGGTTATAATTTGGCAAGTAAAACTGACAGTAGTTTCTATGCTTTCTATTGGCTAAGCATAAAACTAAAATAGAATTGCGTTTGAAATAATTTTGTTTCTTATGTTTGTGTGTGTGTGTGTGTGTGTGTGTGTGTGTGTGTATTTTGTTTTATAGCTGAAACTTCGGTTTCAATACTATGGTCATTTCTTCATATCTAATAGAATTTTGTTCAATGCGGAGGAATTTCACCGCCAGTAGGAATTTTTAACGAGATCTACGATCTTACATTCTTATCCGAGAAAGAATATTTTTTCGTCTAAAAATATAGCGACTTCGGTCGGATGTAAACGCGCGTCCATTAGGTGTAGAGGCAAGCACGCTAACCAGTATACCAATTGGGGTAGCTCATATGTTATAGTTTTCCATTATGCCTTGTACAGGGCAAGTTTGTAACTTGGAATATATTCAGTAACTCAAGGGAAATTTTTTGTTGGAAAAATCCTCGGACACGTCGATTAGTTGCGCCCTTTTTTATTAAAAAAATCTTTATACAATATGTCTCAAATTTGAGATTTGACGTTATCGATGTTTCTTTTTTAAATAGCAACCTGAGTTTTTTAAGACAATTTTTAAGGCTTCTATCAATTAATTACCAAATTTCAAACTTTTATATCGTATAATTTGCGAGATATTAAACAATAACGTTTTATTTGAAAAATAAAAGTCATCTTTTCGCCTTAATAATTTTTCTGCAATAAACACTCAAAATGCAGTTCGAATTTCAAATTTTTATTTCTACTCAAACCCAAGGTTGAATGATTACGTGTAAAATCATTATTGTAATCGCCACAGTTTTTCATTTGCGATATTTGTTGTCAAAATAGCACTTAATCGTTGTTATGGGTCTCATTTCGAGCCCGGAGACTTCTATTTTGTCTTTGTGTGATAGTAAGTTCGTTCGAAAAAATCCTCAAACGTTGTGCTATAATTAACTGAAACATATAAGATTCAAATGTTAATGATGATTGTATATGGAAATCGGAAAACAAGGCAAACCGAAGTTATTCATTTATTCATAGAGAAATATTCCAACTATCACTCATATCTCAAGGTATTGGAAGCAAGCTTTAAAAACAGTTTCAGGAAAATTGACATGTAACAAGAACAGATACTCGTCAATAGAGTGTGATCAACGAAGAGGTAATATACTATTAGCTGTTCAAGAAAATCATATGATCCCAAACAAGGACCTGGTGAACTAACACTTTTAGTAGTAAGAATTTTCAAAGAGCAAAACTTTTATCCTTACAAACTAACCGTTGCTGAAGATGATCTTGATAGAAGACTCGAGCTTTGTGAGCAAATATTGGATTTACCAGGCAGGAACAACTCAAATACAGAAAACACAATTTCCTGATCAATCAAAGTTCTCTTTAAATGATGAGGTAATCCGATGAGAATTGTCGCTATTGGGCAGGCGAGAATTCACACTCAATGGCCAGAAAATGTCCATTTTTGGAGAGAATTTGTTGGTGATCCAGTTATAGGTGTAACACTCTGTATGTTACATTTAGTTTAATTATATTAAAGGACAAAATTAAGAATTTATTAATTTTTCTTTTAAAAAATTCCTTTATAATTTCAAATATTAATTTGAAAGTGGCAACGCTGTATTTATATTCATAAAACCATTATTTTTTTTAGGTAATAACGTCAGTATTTAGGTTTAATTCCTTTATTTCCTATAAAGTGTGCTAAATATTGAAAATAGAATGTCTGTTTTGAACTGATTGTTACCGATAGCATAGAGAGCGGGGGGATCGAGAAACGCAGGGAGTTGAAAGACAGTCGTCGTTGGGGCTTGCCTGCGGCGATATGTAATTCTTTTACCTTACCTTCTTTTGTTCTCTTAAAAATTACCTTATACATTATCTAAATTTTTAATTACCGAAAATTGATGTTCTCTTAAGAATTACCTGTTGCTGGAGCAAACCTCGGCTGGTATGTTTCGTTATTACTAAATTTTTTGTTGTTTTTCAGGGGTCTTTTCTAAATTTATTATGTACCAGCCAGCTAATTTTTTTGGGTGGGGGTGTCGTGTCCGAGATGCTGTGAGACAACTCGTTAGATAGTTTTTTTTGTTATTTGCTTCCAATTTGGCAAGTCAAACTTGATTACTATTTAAATTAAATTGTCGCATGTACTAGGACTGTTAAATTGTGAATTAAGAGCATAAGGCTCGAAAAAATATTGAAGTCTATATTAGTTCATTAATTGTTTCTAAGATTGCCTACATGGTATTTTCTTTTTAATATGAATTGATAAGCTCATAGAACTGTCAAGTTTCTACGATTCTCTTATATTTTAATTGTAGGAATTATTTTTGCAAACTTTAGCTTG
>JAHWXV010953197.1:0-10724 GCA_024586415.1 Phrixothrix hirtus | reverse complement strand
CTTGAAATAAGCTAGTCTTCAGTAAGTAAAATTTTACATGCAAATAAATTTCATCCATACCATGTCATGCTAGTGCAAGAACTGAAATAGCCTGATTTTGACAAACGATTAGAATTTTGTAATTTTATACTTCAAAAAGTTCAAGACGACCCTAATTTTTTTTAAGCAAGTGTATGTTTTCAGATGAAGCAACATTTACAAATAACGGTTGTATTAATAGGTACAATTCTCATTATTACACCCAAGAAAATCCAAAGTGGACGCGAGTAGCAAACTTTCAAACAATTTATTCCATAAATGTTTGGTGTAGAATTTTAGGAGCCGTACTTCTTTCCGAGGGTGTTAAATGCACAAACGTTTGCAAATTTTTTGCAAAACGAGTTACTGTTATTGCTGGAAGATGTGGACCTTCATGCGCGCTAAAATTTGTGGTTCCAGTTAGATGGTACACCACCTCATTTCCATCAAAATGTCCGGCAATTTTTATGAACTCAATTTGAAAATAGATGGACAGAAGGATTTCAATTAATCCATGGGCGCAACGAAGTCTCGGTATCAGTCATTTAGATTTTTTCCTTTGGGGTGTGCTGAAACATCAAGTGTTTTTAAGTTTTTAACTCCGCTTGCTAATGTTGATGATTTATAGGAAATGATTACAGAATCGTGTAGGTCAATAACACCAGAAATATTACGGCGTGTATAATGATCGTTTTTAAGCAGAACTGCAGCCTGCGTAAGAGTCAGAGGTCGACATTTCGAGCAAAATTTACATTAGTTAATTTCGTTTTCATTTTATATCCTGCTATTTTATCATTTATCAAAAAATTGTCTTTAACAAAGGTGAATACCAATTTTACTAGTAGTTCATTATACTCTTAGTAGTTTAAATATTACAACTTAATTATTGACAGTTAAAAATATGACAAATAAGGCATACATGTTTTTGTATTGGAATAGCGATCTATGAAAGTGTAAATTGGGTTGCCTATTTGGGACATTCAGTGTCGTAATTACTCAGTAATAGCCTTGTATATTTGAGATGCACTTTATTATAACCGTATTTAGTTTCCAAGTAATTTAATTATATTTTTTTAAGAAACTACTATGGTATGAAGATGATTTATAAAGCTGAAAAGCAACCCGCTCCTAAAGTGTTTGCGAAACATCCAAAATACAACTAGAGAGAGATACTACAATATTTATATGCTGTTGACATCGACGAAGAAGATGTAGACAGCGAACTAACAAGAAACGGTCCGAGGTGACCGACTCCCATTTAAACCAAGCTTGGATTTGTTGTAGACACAATAAACCTGTACTTTTTAAATTTGCTCTTAAACAGATTTATGGGGGAAAATCATCGTCAAAGTTGAACTTGTATATGACCATTTTGGTGACTCTACATACGATGACCAGTGAAATTTAGGTAGGAGTTTTGTTGTCCAGTTTAGCGGGAGAGTGGGAGGGCGTGGTCGCTGTTCCACGGGTTCCGCCTGGGCCTTCCCACTCTTGTTATCCGCCCGCTGCCGATGTTATACGTATTCATTCGACACGAGAACAATAAGTGAGCAACACGTACTTAACTGCCAAAGAAGGAGTGATAGCTTTAGAAATTTTTAGTTACATGTGGGCACAATTTGAGGATGAAACTCTGTCCAAACCCTGCGTGTACGAAAGACACAAACCTTTCTCTGAAGGGCGCGAAGCAATAGAAAGTTAGTCACAATTAGCGTCCTTGAACTGCCACCGCAGAGGAACTTAGCTTCTCAAAAATCCCAGCGCGACAGGTTGAGCAGCTTCTTTCTCCTGATCCGAAAAATACCTATTTGGAGATCTGCCAGAGGCTTTTGGCTCGTTATGCTGACGTAGAAGTGGGATTTTTCAGTCGGATAGTCACCTTTGACGAAATATTGGTTCATACACCTGAATCAAAATAGGAGACCAAAGAGTGGTGACTAAAAGCTGAGGCTACGCCGAAAAAGGCTAATTCGCGATTGTACGCAGGTAAAGCTTCCGCCTACGTATTTTGAGTTTCCAAAAGTATTCTTTCAGTTGAATTCATCCACGATCGCAGGAAAATAAACTCTTATCATTACTGTCAAATTTTGGATAAAATATAGTTGCATATCAAAGCAAACAACGGCGTTTTCTAATCAGAAATGTCGTCTTCCTTCACTACAATGCAAGGCCTCGCACGGCGCGCATAACTAAGACCAAATTAGAGAAAATTTACTAGGATCAGTTAAAGTATCCACAATACAGCCCAGATTTGTCACTATGTGACTACTATATGTTTGCACCTTCGAACGAAGCTCTAGGCAGTCAAAGGTTCAATAGCGATCAAGAGATTGCTCCTTGTCCACTCTTGGTTAGACACTAAACCTTCAACTTTTTACAATGACGGAATCAAGAAACTCCCATAACGCTAAGAAAAATGTGTTTCAGTACAAGGAAGCTATGTAGAAGTGTAATAAAATTGTTTTCAAATTCTATCGTTCTCAGAAAAATTATTAAAAAAAATTCCCGTTCATATTTGACAGACTTTCGTAGAACTAGCAGAACGAGTTGCATCAAACAAACCTTAAAATAATTTTCATCGTGTTCAATGAAAACTTAATTATTTTCAACACTTTAACCTTGATTAATGGGTGAAATCTACTCTTAAGAAGAATTGAAATAGACAAATACACCCCTAATGCAATCATATCTGTTTATAAAAATGTGAATACTGTAGATTATGTCAAAATAAAGTTTAAGTGCTTTTGCATTTTTCACGAGAAAGAATTTTAAATCTATAGGTCTAGCAAAAGTTTTGCACCAAACGCTATACCGGCCAAACGAGTTTGCTTTAATATTTGACACTGTAGGGGGTTAAAATGGATATGGGCAATTGACAGAGTTTGTGGACTAAAGATTGTAATTTGATCGTGTTAATTCCTAAATGAAAGTTAATGTCGGAATCCATCAAGAGTGAGTTATCTGAAAGATATCGAGCAAAGTTTGTTCAATTGTTTATACATCCAAAGGTTGTATTCTGAAGTTATCATGCTTACATAGAGGTGTTTCTTCCACTACTTCTTGTTGACAGTAGCTAGTCCAGGAGTCAAGTAATAAAACTCATGTTGTACATATATTAAGAACATATATTTCCTTCAACCATACGCAAAATAAATAAAGTAAATGCATATAAATTTATGATACGAAAACGTATCAATACTTGAATTAAGTTTTCCCAATTTGAGTACTCCTACGTAAACGTTAGTAGGACTAAAACCTTCACTTGATTCTGTTGGAACTAGAAATGGAAGTGAAAAGTCTTCTTTCAGCTGACTATTGATGTCTGTAATGAATAACTATGAGTTGTAGGTGAAATCATTTAGCCAAGTCATTGTACTTGTTTTCTTATTTAACAGCCAATATTCTTTCAGAATTCATTTGCAGTTGAAAAACGCCTTTATCAGAATTTTACACGTGTGGTAATCCTACTATTGCTATATGTTGCCTTGAAAAACGTTTGTGGTTGTTTTTGTAAGTCATTGACATTTCTCAAAGCTTTCTGGTAATAAGTTAATTATTTCCAGGCCATATTCTATGTGTGCACTTAAAAGTGTTCACCACCTTTTTGAAGCGGCGACTCCAAGCTCTACAGAGCTAATTACTTTTTGAGATTCAAAGCCCATTTACGTAGGCCTGTGTCGTGAACAATGCTGATTTATAATTGTTGAATATGAAATCACAAATTCTCGAAACCGTTTCTCCATAAATACCACTCTTCGTCAAATAATGAGCCCAATGTTACAGTTATCTGACAGATTTCGCTTTTCTAAGGTATTGTTCTATGATTTCAATACTCAATTTTTCGTTTTGCTGGTTTTCCAGTATTTAACAGCTCTTTGTTTATATTCGAAGGATATGTTTTCGTTATCTTCTACATATTACTTTGTAGGAAATTCGGGGGGTAATGGTAAGGTATGCAAAATATTATCTTCTGTTCTTTGTGCAGTACTACATTTATAGGGCTCTTTCAAATCTAATGATTTCAAAAATATAATTTCAAACTCATTAAATTAGTCAATTGATTCTAATACAATTGTTTCGATATGCTCTTTTATTTCGATTTAACCATGGTTAACTGGAATCTCCTGTACATTCAATTTTTGAAATGGCAGAAGTGAGTGCTTCATGACACCGATTGGATGAAGATTCGTTTTTATTTCTATAACAAATTAGTATATCATTTTGTGAATTATTTTCGACAATACAATATAACCGCCTTAATCTACTAATGTGTGTATTTCTATACAAATAGGTATTGCATGGATAATAAGTTTAAGGCTAACAGCACAGCATTAAATAAATATATTATTTTGTAAATTCTATTCTATTATGTACTAATGTACAGACATCAAATTTCAATATATACATAGATAGTAAAGTTAACCTATTAATATTGTTCCACTTTCATGTACTCCCCTATTTTGACAATATACCTTTGGTCATAAAATAAAATTATGTCAATGTGTTGAAATATAGTTTATTTAACATAAATAATACATTTAGATAACACAGGATAAACGCTTACAGATCAACCAGATTTAGTAAGCATTAGTTTTTGAAGCCTCGTCTATTAAATTCTTTTTCAAACCCATGCAGTGTTATAACTCGATACTGTTTGTAGATCAGTTTTAATCCGTTGAATTAAAATGTTTATTTACACCTTTAAGCTCTACAACCTAATTTTTGATAAATAAATGGAGTTATATTAGGGTGAGTATTTGTCTTGCTTAATTTTCCTTAGTGCAGTTTACTTCTTTGAAACTAATTAAAATTGTTGCAAAATTAAGCTATTATTGAGCACAAGACCAATTATTTTAGCGTTTTTTCCGTTTAAATTGGCCTTCCGTTGTTATGGTCGTATTAAGATTTAACTTTTAGGGTTTTGCCTCATCAAACTGTTTAAAATCAAAAATAGGCATATCTTATATTTTAGTTGTTTATAACCTATCCAAGTTTCATCAAAGTCTTAGTCGGACCTTTAGATACCGACCTTGTGAGTCAGAAAAAAGCAATTGAACGTGACGAAGGTAAGTAGGATTAATTTTAAGTTTTTTATTATTTATAACACGTTAACTGCGTTACATATGCCGGTCTAGCCACATATTGCACACGATATTTGAGCAACGTTAAACTTTGATTAGCTAACGATAATTGTTACTATCAAAAATAATTGCTCTAACGTATTTCAACGTCAGAGAAATATTTGTAGCTAATAATATATTGAATAATAGTATTAAATAATTATCTTTTTGATCACCCGTGCGACCAAAATGTTAGAAATGCTTCAATGACACTCCACTCAATAAACAAACATTTTACTGTATAAATTCTTGTAAATTCGTATCGTTCACAAAGCACAGTTTTTCAAATTACTTCATTTTAGCTATTATTATCACGGCGGAAATTCACGATGAAGAAAATGTTTGTTACGTGTTAACTTCAATTAGAGTTGTTTCTTGTGAAAGCGCCTTTTTACGGGCAGTGAATTAGTGTTCTTGTTCTGTTGTTAAAATTCCAATGTTCAGGTTATTACAGTCTAATACTTGTCAACTAGATCCTGTATCTAGTGTGAATTTTATAATTTTGTATTACAAGGTTTGTGTAGCTTTCTAAAAGGCGTGGAGACAACAGCATGGTTAGATATGGCTTTTTTTCTGATTTTGTTCTAGTTCCAACCCCCTCCGTTGTTTGACTGGACCGCACATCACCAATTTCCAGTCCCATTAAGCCTATTAGCCATTCTTGTTATACATCTACAAATCTCCACCCAACACCTCTGTCATTACAATAAGCATAACCGGTTCAAAAACATGATGAATCTAGTGGTATAAAGAACTTCGCAATCGCAAAAACAAGTTAACTGTTAATGGATGTGAGATGTGAGATGCAGCATAATTTGATTATTTCAGATTTTTGTCGTCAACGATATCTTAGACAGCATAATAATGAAGACCAGTAAGTACACTACAAATTGTTTTAACAAAAAGTAAATCTATTAGGTATCTGCTCCGTTGGTAGCTATAAACAATTACAATAAATTTCTTGATTACCTACTTTAGTTACGTAATCTATGTTTGGTTTTAGAATGAAGCAGACACACTGTTTCGAAGCTACATTGATTTTTATCAACCAGTTCAGGATTAAAACCCTTCTTATAACGGATCTTAATATTTACGACCCGTAATGTTTCCTGTCAATGGCCCTTGGATTCACGGTCTAGATGAATCTTTATTTAGTAACCCTAGCAATCTCACCAAATAAATTCAATTAACGACTTATATATTTCAGCAAGTAAGAACAAAGACCTACGATCTATGCATTTATTGAAATTTTCAAAATTAAAAAAAGATAATAATTCGGCAACAATCACTTACAATATTTAAATTACACAAATCACATGCGAAACAATTAATGTTACAAGCCTTCGGTTATTTCCTTTTCAAAACTGCTGACAGGTATTAAACAAAACTTTATGATGTTTATTTAAATACGAAAGGGAACGGAACTTCTAGTTTGTTATATTTATTTATTTAGAATAAAGCAAAATTTTTATTTTTTTAAATTTACTTATCTAGCACTTCGTTTGTTCAATGTACGTTTTTAAAAGGGTTGATTAAAACATTTACTGTTAATTGCGAGAATGTATTTTTTACGATCTTAAACTACTAGACTTCCTTCTGGTTATCCGAAGTCCAGGTCAGTTGCTTTTAAAAGAATTTACATCCCTTTGAAATAATCCAATTCAAACTTGCGGTCTTCTCTTTAAGATTTCGACTATGAACTTTGAAATATTTAACTTAGTTGACATGTAAATTTTTGAAAATCTTATTTATGTCACAGCCTTTAAATGCGTGACAGAAGTTAAACCATTTACATCTTCTATTTGCAACGGACTTTACAGCTTGGCTACGCTTGATTGATTCAGCAGCGATATTCACGCACAAGCAAAAGGTGAGCTGTCATTGCGTCGTCCGTTCTTATATTAATTCTTGGGGATCCCACTACCATAATTTCTAACCAATGGCTGATTCCAGAATTCAAAAGTTTTGGTTTCACGTTTGAAATAACGAACGTTTCGTTTCCGTTCTAATCGAGGTGGTTTTCCTTTGAATTTTACAGCTTAGGCCCCAGTTTCTTTTATGGCCGGCAAAAGGTAGTTCTGTTTTGGCGGTGTCTTTACTCTAAGAAATATTATGTAAAACGTTTCATTGCATAAGTCCGTGTTAATTCCTGGTGCTTTGAAGCTGGTCATATTACACACTTTTTAAAATCACGGGCAATTCGTTTATTGTCGCAATTTACAACTACTACCCTTATGAATTTTTACAGTCTGTGAAACTTAGTTTAAACCTAATGCTACTGGTTACTTTATATTACAGCAAACTTATTTTATAAATTTAAACTAAACGATAGTTTATTTAATTTTCTAATGTTAGAACACGTAATTATTTGCTTTTTAATTATGGTGCCTAACAACGTATTTTAGAATGGAAACATCTGTATCAACAAGAAATTTTAAAATTTTAAAGCATTGTGTTCCATTTGGGCACAATTAATTTAGACTAAGTGTAAGATGACGAGAAAGCTCATAGATTACTTAACTCCAATTATTTTCTGAGCTGAGGCCGATGTTCGTTAATTCTGGCATGATTATATTTTGAGAGAACATTTAGACCAATTCAACATATACCTATTGACGGTTCATAAAATAAGACCTGCTATAAGATGTATAAACAAAACCATGCGTTTGTATTATCCCAGATAAAATTCATCTCTCGATGAACGAATGACTGTGGAAAGGGACACATATTCAAGGTCATAATGTAATTTATAGAGAATATGGCGATTAAACAGTAGTTTTGTCATTCAAGAAATACTATTTTAATCAAGAGCACCTTGTTTTTTAATAACCATTAAGATAGTTTGTATAGTTTAACTAGGATATTACCAGGCCTGCTACTCAAGAACGTTACAAATTACAGAAAAGGAAACTGCATGTAGCATGTTGAAAACTACCAAAACGAGATTCGAATACAGCAATGTTGCAATGTTCCAACTTGAATTTAATTTGCTATTTATCGTTAAATTGTTAATTATAATGTTTTCGTTGTATCCTCCTGTATATTATTTTAATTGTAATATAATTTTAAAATCTTTAAACGTCTATATTAGATGAATATTGAGTTTTCAAATTTAAATTACATTTTTACAGGTTGCTAATAAAATAAAAGCTTTTGTATTCTTATGTATTCTTAGCTTGCGTCATGAATAAAATATTCATAGTTTTTCGTCCTTCCTTAACATTGCTAAGTTTCTCTGAGTTAAAGAATTTAGTGGTTTCTTACAGTCTCAGGCTGATTGACACGTTTTTATTAAAGTTTTTCAACGTTTATTATTGCAGTAGTTATGAATTGAACTTGGTAACGGACAGATATAGTGTTCACGACCTTTCTTTAAAGCAATCTACCTACCGTTAAATTAGTAAGATGCACATCAGTTCAGGAGATAGTAAAATTGATGTGGCAAATCTAGTGAATTGATTTGTGAAACCTGGTTGCCAGGGAATTGAAATTATCTACTCCAGTTCGTGCCACTTCTGCACGCACCTTTGTAACTCTCTTTTGGAGGTTTACTGCACCCCATTTGTCGAACGGCCAAGGGCATTTCGGTTTTTAATCCTTTCGATTCTTAAATAGCCCTAAAATTTAGTACTGTCGTCTTTTGATTGTATATTTATTAACAAACGTTGAACGTAATTATTATTGCATTCAATTTTGTTAGTGTACAAAACAATATATTGAAATACTTAGAGTGTCCCTTTTATGTGCCGTTCTTTAATGATACACAAATCATTGATTTCATAAAAATCCTGATAAAGGAAATAAGGCTGAATAAGGCAAGTTCTAAAATTCGTACAGCTTATATGGGGTGTCTCAAAATTGCGTCACCTAAAGAAACATGATATTTTTTAATACAACATTCTATATCTTTGTGGAGTAATTTATAGCCTTATAATTTGTATTCAACTCTAAAGTTTTTTAAAAGTAAATGAATTGGTGCCAAATTATCAATTTTATTTGTGTTTCTTTGCTAATACCTAGCTTTCATTCAAAGTGTAATATTGCAGTCAATGTTCAACGGCTTCTTTTAAAAATTTAAGTAGCACTTAAGAGATACTCCACCTATCCCAAAACCTGACTAATATTTTAAAGTTGTGTACAGGATGTTCTAAAACATTTTTTAAACAATCAATCATTCAGTTTAACCTTTCGCTATCGTTTTCAAATAAAGAAATCTTTATTTTTGTAGTATAATTCATAGCCCTAAGTAACATGTATTCAACTCCAAGGTATTTTAAAGTCAAATAAATTGGTACCACGTTATGAATTTCATTTGAGTTTCTTAGTTTATGCTTAATATTGTAACCAATTTTCAGTTCCTTTTTTTAAAATTCAAGTAGCGCTTAAGCAGTGCTCCACGAATCCCAATCATAAAATTTAAATGTCTTGTACGGGGTGTTCTTTTAAACAATCATCATATTAAATTACTATTTTGATGATTTTGTCTAATGGAACACCTTCTATTTTATTTAATTTAACTAAATATAGATTTAAGTTACGCTTTTTATAATATATATACTTTTATTAACAATACCTTTGTTTAGAAGAGCTCTAAGAATTAATTCTTTGCTGGAGATATAAGGCCACTTTATAAACGTTATTATGAAAAAGAACTAAGAATTTTTAATTCAGTGAAGATGTAGCTTTTACAATCTCATTAATGGCAACTAAAAATAACGTCTAATGCAAAAAATATTTAAAATGTCTTCCACTTTTTGTAACACAATGCTCAAATCCACTTATAAAGCACATTCCTACATCTCGTGTCGTCTATTTGTCGGAACGGCTTTCTAATTCTTTTTTGCATATCTTTTGGAGCGGTAATTGCCAAGCGGTAGAATTTTGATTTAACAGACCTTCACAAAAAAAATTCATTACGTTCAAATCTGGGACTCTTGCTGGCCATGCGGTGTGATCTAAAAATTATTTAGAGAATGTAGATAAAAATTTAGTATACAAATATATTGTTATAAAACCATATTCTCTACCTAAACGAGGAAAATCACGTGTTAGGAAGCTTAGAAATACTTTTTCATTCTAACGACGTTCAAAAAAGTGCCGACTAGTTAGACCATCATGGGCTATCCCGCACTATACATTAACACTACACCTGTATTTATAATTATTTATTGTACAATGTGTGACGAACTTCGAACATATGACATTATTATCTGTTCTAAGATTCAAATTTTAAATATATAAAATTATTAGAAATAGCTAATAATAACAAAATTCAGTATTAATTCAAAGTTCGCAAATAATGAAAAAGTAAAGATTTCTATTTTAAGATAGCTGTAGACATTTAGTGGTAGAAATATAATATACTAGCTAAAACAAATTAATCTCTGTAAATAGTTAGGATTAATTACACTGTGCTCGAATTGGAGACTTTTTTTTGCAACAAGTTGGGCACGCGGGGGTTAACCTAATTCGAGTACGCTGAATCCATGGTGCAAACCGTTTTTAAAAGTTAGTTCGCGTTTTCGAGCAATTTCAATTTAAACATTGTTGGCCCAAAGATCACAAAACACGTTATTTTTATCATTG
>JAHWXV010953173.1:0-11150 GCA_024586415.1 Phrixothrix hirtus | reverse complement strand
GGTGTGGATACTGTAGAGTGCTGGGAGTTTAGGTGAAGGGCGGTGGTAGTGAGAGGGGTTGGTGTATGGGTGCATGCTGTGGTTATGAAGGTGGAGGCTTTATTGGGTTTTGCCTACCTCACTAAGGGAATGGCATGATAGATAGTAGTAGTAGCAGTTGTTTATAAGTGAAATATGCTTTACCTGCAGCGTTCAAATGGGTTGACTAGCATTTATTAAAATCCATCCAGCCTGCGCACGATCATTATCGTGCACACACAACCCTTTTTTTGGAGAGGAATTGAATGATAATAAATATTGCATATATTTTTATTCTTTGCAATAAGATAACGGATAACTGCAGGTTATTCGCATAGCTCTTTGATTGGGAGCTCTATTTTAACATCTCGTTATTAGGTGTATAACAAGAGACATTCCAACAACAGCGTGTCGCTGATCTTATACGTAGGCACTTCATTTACCACTGAAGTTATAAAGAAGTAGTGTAGTGGGTTGCGGTGTAATTTTTAATAATAGCATGAATTTCGGATGACTCTCGTAAATAAAATGTATAATAATAAGTTTTCTTAACGTTATCGCGATTAAGAAATTGTTTATTCCCACGACTGCGTTCCTTTTTAGCGATCACCGTCGTAATTCGAGAAAAACGTTAGAAATATTTGCTAGATGTCTGAGGACGTATTCTTCTATAATCTAGCTAGCCATGGAAATGACAAGTTAAATACATAATACCTTACTCTTAAGTTTTTGTAACAATTGCGCATGTTTGTGCTAAATTTGATTTGAATTGTGCCAATATCAAAATAACTGTATTTTGAGTTGAAAATGATATAGATCTTGAGTATCGAAGTATTATTAAGTTTCCTACAAAGGAAAGCCATATGCCAAAATTGTCCATGAACACATTATTGCTGCCTATGAAGATGAAGGGCTGTTATATTTCCAAGTGACATTTTGGGCTAAACAGTTTAAATTAAACAGATAGCCGATACGAGATAATACAAAGTAAGGACGACTTGTTGAGGTAGGGTCTGCTGAAGTCATCGGGAAAATTAAAGATTTAGTATAGTTCAATCGCCGACTCTTTTAAAATGTTTGCATTACAAAAACAGAAATATATTATCGAAATTTAATTGCCCCCAAAGAGATAGGTACTTTTTTCATCAATTATTACTAGTCATTAGGCTTGGGTCTATCACTGGAATTCTCTCACAAAGCAAGAAACCCTGCAGTCGGTTCACAAGAATCCTCCAATGCCAAAAAAGGACGAAATACTATATTCTGGTGGAAATTTTTGTTGCTTGAGTACATACAGATAAGTACAACAATCAGTGCTAGCGTTTATTGAGAAACGATCTGAAATTTGCAGGTAACCATACAAGAAAAGCTACCGTATTCTTGAAGAGAAAAATATTTCCGTTTGCGTGACAACTGCACCAAGCATAAGGAGTAGTTGAACGCATTATTGACAATTATGAATTCACTGACCTTCACTGTCTTGTGTATAGTTCAAATTTAATATCCTGTCACACCTTTTGTTTAAACATTTAAAAAATCATCTTAGTGGCGAAGGGTTTCCTTCGGAAAACGAGATTGAATATGCTATACATGGATATTTTGAGGTCTTTCCTGAAAATGTTTTGCTGAAAAAGCGTTCAACTAAATGAAGAGAGTTGGGTAGAAAAATGGAATTTTGCAAACCTCGGAGATCTTTTTTTCATAAGTAAGTAAATTGCATAAGACCACGCCCTTGTACCTGACTGCCAGTTAGGTCGTTTTTCGAGTTGTAAATATGTTCTAAATAGTCTCATATAGATGAGCGGACAGGTGTATGTACATTGGTAGTATGTGTGTGTTGATCCTCATATTTGAATTTATTGAGTCGAAGTTGGTATAGTAGAGGAGGTGAAACCTGAAGTTTAATTAATGTTTGTTTTAAACTTTCCTCTCTATATGTATTTTAATTAAATCAAATTTATTTAAAATTTATAGCCATTAAAGTTAGTTAATTTTTAGTGAAACATCATTCAAAATAAATTGGATTTGATAGTTATAGATAGATTAGGCGAATAAATGAGTAAAAAGCGGTTTTCTGTGGTGTCAGTAATTCTATGACATGTATGAGATGTATACAAGAATATTTCAACTACCTTGAGCGGTAGTAATATACTGTAGAACTTCAATAATTCACGGTTCTCGGGAGCGCAGCTCTGGGTATTATTAGCGAAATAGCAAAATTTGTGATTAAACCGTGGAATTTAAAAGTCGGGATTGGATTGTTTTTATAAAATTAAGGGTGTGAATTATATTTAGCACAATAACGTATGTAATTATAGTTATATTGCACTTGAATGCAATGTACAGATTATCACCGATTTGTATATATTTTATAAAAGTAATGTGCGCACTTTATTGGGTAAATTACGCCCCTCGTAAATTATCCGTAAACGAATTGTCGAAGAAGTATTATAATTTGTTACGTTTCATTTGCCAGTTTATTGAACTAATTTTACGTATATGATTTGTTTCTAAGTGCATTTTGCTAAGAAAATCACTACCATTACATTGCAGCCAATCTACAAACTACTATATTGTGTTCGATTGTATTGACTTTTATGAATCCATATTCTTTAAGAATTTAAACTAATCCTTCTTATTAGTATAAGTACAATTTTATTACATTTCCAAATCTTCAACTAATTAATTTAAATTGATTGTTTTCATTCCTAGCAATTTGAAATAAATTTATATTTTAAAAACCGTAAACGTTAATAACAGTAGAATAATTAGAATTTATGTAATTAATTTGTTGTTTTTAAATTCTTATATGCATAGCACTTGTTACGATCGCTCACATCAACTTTAAATTTCTCAAGAGTGATTAAAAAGATTTCCTTTAAAGGATATTAGATTTTCAAGACCAAATAATTAAGTCTTTGTCGGTGCTACTGTCATTAACATAATGACATTTCATACTCAGCAAGACGTGTTTAATTTACAACCAATCAAACTCAAATTTTACTTCTTAACTAAAGCGCATTTCTCTAGAATTTGTTGAAGCAGTTAGTTACTTCGGAAGAACTAATCTAATTTATTAGTGAAACTTACTGAAATATATTATTTAACCCAAGTATAGTAAACATAACAATTAAATTAGCTTCTGAAGTATAGTTAAAGCTGTAGTGCTACACCGTCTGGAAACTGTACTTATTAACTTAAAGTTATAGTTATACTTGAAATGGATTTTAACTAATTTAGTAATAGATTGACTAAACTTTTCAAAACTATTTTAAGGCAAATGTATTTAATTGAAAGCTAGATTTTCACTACAAAGGGAGTAAATGCTATGACAAAACTTGAAAATTATTTCATTATTTATTCTAACCCACTAATTTATTCAAAATTAAAACTAATTACGATAAAAGCGTAAGTATAAAATTATTTCTAATATTTATTTTAAATCGCAACCTATTTTGATACACCAATAATAATTTGAGAACCAACTAACGAAGGTGTGATTCATTTATTTATATCTGAACTATAACTTCTGGAATAGTTCACATAAGTAAGTAATATATAACTAATCTATGTAACAATTCTATATAGAACATAAATCATCAGGAAAAATTGCACCATAATTCAGTTACACTTAAAGCTATTGCGTCCTGTAACAGCAACCTCAGTATGTGCATTGCTAGATTATAAGATCTATGACAAAATCTTCGCTGCAAACCATTCTTGACCATTGAAAATGTTTTGAATGACTCCTGGAGTACCAGAATATTTATTCTTTGCTACCGTCGTATTTGGTCGTTTGCTTTGGAGGTGGTGCACCAGTTTCCGGCATTTCCGGTAGATCGGTGTTGTTTAATAACCGAAGATCTCGATGATCTCCGGCAGTTTGCCTATTATGAATGCCAGCCTCTCAGCAAATGTGGTGTCTTGTTTTGTGGCGTCGATTATTATCTGTCCTATCTTTAGAACTGCGTTGACGCTGACTTTGGTGGTGGTGGAGGCGTAGCTCCCTTCGTTGACGGGTTTCGCTGCATTCTTGACTACGCTTGCATAGGCAACCCCTGTGCGTGCGCGATTTGGCGTTATTGTGGGTGCTGATGCCTCAGATTTTCGCAGCTGTGGAAATTCCGTGCAACCTCTATAGTTCGCGGTGTGGTCGGCTCCGCAATTTTCACATTTTGCAGGAGTGTTTCGCGGTTTCTCGCACTCCGCGCTTGGGTTACCTTGACCGCACTTCACGTAGACCAATTTCGCACTGAACTTTCGCTGGGTGTTCCTATGCTTTTGGCTTCGGTGACACTGGATAGATTGCCTTTTGTTGCGCGGAGATTCCACGGTGATTACTAGGCTGAACAGATTCTGTAGGCCATACACTTTCTTCCCCTCCAGCGACTTCTGGAGTTCTATGTATACGAGCGGTATCGGGATCTTTTCCGCTCCTTTGCGCATCTGGGACACCGACAGTGCTAGGAGCTCAAGCCGCTTGAGCTCCTAGAGGACGTCTTCTTGCTTGATGAAGGTCGGGATGCCTCGAATTATCACACGCAGCGGTTTCTCTTCCGGCAAGAGATATGTATGATACTGGAGGCCTTCTTCTGTTAGAAGGTTGGTAATCCCCCTGTAATCCTCTGCTCCTTCTGGGTAGATATTTATCACCAGGTTGGTGTTTCTGACCTTGGCGATTTTAGGGCCTTCATCTGTAAGTGTTTGACGGAACGATGCCCAGTTGTTTGCCTGCCTCAGGATGACAGGTGGGATGTTGTTCCGTCTTGCAGGTGTATGTGCCGGCACTGGTTCTGCCTCTGTGACTAGCGGGTCTAATCAGTTTTGCATTTGGACTTTCAGTGCTGGTTTGGCTTCCGTGTGTTTTGCTGAAACCTTTCGTTTTCGATTCACTTTCACTTTTCTGAACACTTCGTTGTCGATTTCCACATCTGTGGAGGAGTGCTCCATTTCTTCCTCCAGGAGTTGAGAGGCCTTCTTGGCCGCTGCGTTTGTTCTTGAATATTCCCGAAGGATATTCTCGGCTTCGTTGGCTGCCGCTTCTGGATGGTTTTTCGCCAGTTTCAGAATGTGGTCCGGCAGGTTCCTTATTACCATATCTGAAAACCGTGGAGGTTTATTTGAATTAATATCATCAACCCATTCTAGCAAGCCGACTAAGGCGTCGCGTGTGGCAGCATCTAGTGCGTTACTGGATGACATCTTGGTTGACATTAAGACATTTAATGTAAACCTTAGCAGAATGGTATTTGATACTGCAACCGACCCATCACTGTTGAAAAAAAGGGGCCTAAGTTACGGTATCAGTCGAGCAGCAGGAGCAAACAAAAAAAACTAGTGCACTTCTCGAGAGCTCGGTGGGGACTTCTAGCAAACCATTCTCACTAATCAAGTCATTGTATAAATAGTCAGTTAACTGCTCTCTTTCTTGGCAGTACCTACCTTGCATTTAAACTACACCAAGGACCTGAACATCAATGTCTCGATAATATTGCGTATTACTCGCCAGTTAAATTCTTGCAGCCCACAATCGATCTTTGGTACTGTCTGTCAGCATTGGTATAAAACTGATTGCTTAGGTACCACAATACATGCCATAGATATTAGTAAAGTGGCTTTTGAGTAACCATAATTTCGTAATAACGCTGCCATCCTCTTCAACTTCTGATAACTTCCGAGGTACCTCTTCTACGCTGAAGTATCGCCTTTAAAATTCAACAGAAATATCTCGAGATATTCGTAAACCTTTTACAACACAATCAACTTGAGGGTACTCGTCCGAATTGTCAAAATGATTCAGTGTTCTGCTCAGTAGTAATACCAAACTGGGCGTTGTAGAATCTGCGAACTTTCTTACTCTCTAATGAGATGCGCTACGTCCTTTGCTCATATCGTCCTTGGTTCGCATTCCTACTGAGGTAAAGGGGTAACCAATTCATATGTACCGACTTAGGTTCCTCTTTGGATAGTTTCTCAATCTAATACATTGCATCTTTAGTGTTTGCTACAACTGTAATGGCACCAAGCCATTTAATTGAAATGCGTTAGCTTTAGAATTTACATCATTCTAGACATACGTTCAATTATTAGCAATCTGAGTGCTACCGCATACTCTGTCATGCATAGAGTGTAAATTTTGTCGAAGACGCTCAATACATCCACTTCCAGAATTTTTCTCTTTTTAGGCCTACCACCTGAATATTTATTGTCTCTTCTACAGTCGAATGATGCGCCATTAGGACCAAATATAACTGTTTACTCCAGTATCGTCAATGATTTGACACAAGGTTTAATAATTATCCATCGATTTAAGCACTTTACTATACCATCTTCAATACTTTTAATAGTTGATAAAAGCTTTGAAATAGAGCTGACTCGAAATATCATTATTGGTTGGAAACAAATTCTAGTGGAATTTCAAAACGGCTAAGGAACTAATCGCCAATATAGCATCTAAGATTATTGCTTCCTGCCGTGGTAGAGCTTATGCTTCGATTCACTTACTAAAATAATTCGTCGCTACAAAGATGTATTTATTTCCTGCTTCTGCTTTCAGAAACGGATCTGAAATATCAATGAGTACTCTTATTATTAAGCTGCCTATGTTATACTATCTCATCAGTGTTTTTCCATCTTCCAAGTGAGATGTACATTTTTTTATTGTTAAGTTTTCTACAGGCAAGAAAATTCCCAATTACAGAAAGAAAACTAATAGAAAAAAACATGTCTGCATATCAAAGTAAACCTAAACCTTATTAATTAATATATAGAATCAAAATAACAGCAAAAAAAAGATTCAGATGTTATTGAAATTTACCACTAGAAATTACTTGTCGAATAATGATCTTAAACTTTTTCCAATTAGGCTATATGGTTTTATTTTACTCCCAATAGTTTGTACATACATTAGAATGACAGTGTTTTGACATTACAGTTGTTTGGTAAAAACAAAAATTCGCAAATTCCGCTTTTCTAAGATAGTTGTTTTTGAATTGTATTAACCTCTGCCTAAAAGCTAATAGTAGAAAAAGCTTATTATACATTATATCTAAATAAGCAAAAGCCTTATGATGCACATATTACGTAATACATTTGTATTAGTATTTACATTGTATAAAATATGCAATAATTACTAAATTTCACTTTAATAAATATCTGTTTAGAAATTCCTATAACTATATTTGAGCTCACTTGATTAGATTTTTTGAAATACAGTTAATCTGTTTACTAAGTGCGAGCCTTATATTTTTTCCTTTTCTACTGGGATAATGATTCACACAGTTGACACGCAGTTTCAGCTAGTGTTACAATATCATCTGTGTAATCTATGGGCATTCGGAGTATAGTCGTTGCTCTAATGTATGGTATAATCGCTTGCTTATTACAAAGCACATTCAGAATATTGTAGTTGCGTACAAAAGTATTTCCGCTATAGCGCTCAATTCGCAATTTTATGTGTACGTGTTTAGTTAGATTAACAATGGCGAACCATAGGAGCTATTTTAGTACAATCATATGGCCTTGATGAACCATTTTGTATGATAACATATTTAACAACACACCGCTTGTGAAATTCTGCCAATTATACATTTACTGAAAGCAAGCAAAGTGAAATCGGTAGACATTCAGCTTCAGGTCTAAGGTCTATGTGAAAATGGCAATAATGCTTCAATGATTAGAATGTGTGCTAGAGACCCCATTGTAGAACACGAAGATATATTTCACGCTATGGAAACTTATCCTCTTTTCGAATATTGAAGACTCGTTCTACAGCTACAAATTTATTGAAGATAATAGACACAAGCTATATTATGGCGATGATAATTCTAACCTAGGGTGAGGCCTAAATACGACACTTAGTACTAATTTTCGTGGCTTGCTCGTTCCACCAAAACCAACCTTCAGTTTGATTGACGAAGCGTTTGTATAAATGGTTCTACTTTTCTAAAGTTAACCATTATCTCGATTCTCGAAGCGTTTGTATAAACGGTTCTACTTTTCTAAAGTTAACCATTATTTCAATTCTATCCACTTGTACATCCCTTAGTGTTTATTGCTTCGAATAATATATTTGTTGCTTAATCTTGTTCTTCTAAATTACTGAATCTTTAGCCTAACAGTTCCACCTCTACAATCTCACAGAGGAAAACAAAAATTAACAACGTACTGATACGTTTTCACGGTACACCTTTTTGGGGGCGCAACTTGTTGTAATTTACATTTTTGTCCTACTCTTATGTACCGTAATACACTTCAATTCTTTAAGATAAACATGCAAATTATAAATTGAATTAATTTTATGACAAATATTATAGGGTAATTATCTAACTTTTCAAAAACCAATTCGGATTGTGCATATTTTGCCGAGATGTGTTTTAAATTATTATACGAGATGCATTCAAATACTCCGCCCATTTGGGATATTTTTCGATTTGAATTCTTAAATATGCATCTAAATATATGTGCGTGCTTTCTAACAGTAGATATTAAGGGAGGCTTCTGTGACAATTTCAAAAATTGTCACAGAAGCCTCTTAGTTTCCAGAAGATGAAATTTGTGGGTGGTAAAATGCAGACGTTATAAATTAGGGTGCTTAATTTATGCGCAATAAAAATACAATACAAATGTTAAGGTTAATGTGTTTTATGGCGGTGGAAGTCTACAGATGTCATATAAATTGAAAAGGAATCTGGCAGTACGCGCCTTACAGAAGGCATATAAATTTAAAATTAGATAGTTATATAAACTTAAGAATTGTATAATAATAACGCGTCCTGCAGGTGTCATATAAGAATTTTATAATAATAGTCTAGAAATTTGAAATGTAATAAAAATTAAGCGTATTTATGAAATCATAAATCGAGAATTTGAAAAGTATAAATTTAAAATTAGATGGTTATATAAATTTAAAAATTGCGTACTAAACTAGAAATCTTACAGTGCGCATCTTACAGACGTCATATAAATTTACAATTAGATCGGATGTATCCTTAAAATGATTATCTGCTAGAAGTTTTGGAATTTAAAGTTCCGATTGAAATGGATTATGCTCGCTTTTAAATAACGCATTATAACTCATGTAAATAATAAGCCGTGTAACTGTGAAGCTTAATATATATGTAAACAATTATTATTTGATGTTGACGAAGTGAATTTACCGATATTTGGTTATATAGCTGTGTATATTTAAATAAAAATACGTAAACGCTTTGAATTTAAAATTAGATTGGCATATAAATTGAAAAATTGATTTTTGCCCTAAAATAAATTGTAAAGTGAATATAATTTACATATTTGAAATAAATCTGAATCGCTAAATTGGGCATATTTATTTATTAATTGATAGAAGTTTTAAAATTTTAAGTTACGATTAAAATGAGTTATGCTCGCTTTTAATGATCGTGTTATTTTAATAAACCAAGTGAATAATGGCACGTGTAACAGAGAAGCTTGGTGTATCATGTAGATAATTATTATTTGATATTAACGAGGTGAATTTATCGATAGCGATTATATAGCTGCTTCTATTTAAATAATATATACGTTTTGAATTTAAATTAGATTGATATATAAATTTAAATATTAATTTTGCAAGTAAAGGAATTATAATTTTAAATAAATCTAAAATGTAAAATCGTGCATACGTAACGGCTGTAAATAATCAATGGGAGGCTAAATAAACAAGGAAGTATGGATGTCAAGCCCTCCGTGAAGAAAGACGGGTAAGTGTTTAACAATGTGTTATAGTGAATATCTAAATAAAAATATGTGTAATATTTTAAATGGGGACGAATAAATCTAAGAGAGATTAAATCGATTGCTTGTAAGTTACTTTAAAATCGCTAGGACCACTGTGAAAAATAAACATATGTCTCAAACAAATGGTTACGTTATATAAACCTTATAGTAAAGATAGACATCAGATCTATCCTTCAAAGCCATTTTCTACTGAAAATGACGCCCTAAAATAATTAACCGTAATATTGCCAGAGAAGTTAGTTAGCTTACGATATTGACGATTTACAAATAAAGACACCCGAATTGTCTTCCTCTAAATAAATAAACGCAAAATGTTTCTTTAGATGCTTTAAAGATTTATTGCAACTGCCTTTTCCTTGAAAGACATTGTTTGAATGTTTACACTATGTAATATTTTTTTGGTTTGTTGTGCGTCGCTACTTAGGTCATTGGCACATTTGCTGCAACTGACATAAAACTGCTATTGTAATCCCTAGATCCTATTAGATAAATTAACCCTTTCGCAAAAATTGATTGTATTAGTAACCTGTTGGACGTTATCGCCTAACATTAGTTATTTCTTGAGCTATATCGATGTGATGTGGTGCATCTGCGTAGAGGGTGCAGGTTGTTAGTATATGCTCAATTATGCGGGCGGCGTTACAATGTTTACACAGTGGTTGTCTATTTCCTGGCAGTAAGTAACTATGTGTTAGTCTTGTATCACCATTACGTAATCTGCATAATATCACTTCGTGATAATTAAAATAGATGTCAATATAAATTTTTATTACAACTTAATTCTTAGAAAATATAGTTTATCAACAAATTATGATAAGAAATGGACTATAAAAGCCAGCCACAAACACAATACAAACAGTCTTCCCGACTCTCTTACCTAAACCCTATCCTGCCAATTTAATACAACATTAAATTATTTCATCGTCGTTGCTATTCTTGAACGTAAAATCCCAGGACTCTTCCGCTTTATTACGGACCTTTAAACCATAAAAACTCTGCTGCCACTATAGGGACGTTTCTGATAGTCGCAGCAAAGAAGACAACGAGCGTAAAGGCCACCGAGAGTACTGTAAATTTAGCACCAGGACATTTCCGATGCTTTCTATACAGTTCCCGTTAACACGAAGTGGGAAGAAAATTTAGGTGCCCCTATTTTGAATTAATACTTCGTAACCTAAAAAAAGGCATCACCGTAAAGAATTTCTCGCCATTTATTCCTCACCTGAATCACTGCTTCACAATTACACCTTAATACACATAAATAATGCATGTGCACAATATAACCTGTAAATTTACATTGGCATCTTGTAGCATAGAATAATCATAGAGCATGAAATGCATGGCACATTTTAGATCATAGATTTACATATAGG
>JAHWXV010953027.1:0-11082 GCA_024586415.1 Phrixothrix hirtus | reverse complement strand
GCAGATAAAAAAAATACGTATCTTTTATTTTTTGATGTTCTACAACATATCAAAAAATCAATGACATCGGTGAGTTCGGGTTGGGGCCCTTTCCTTGTAAACAACACATTCAGAAGGTCCTTATGATTTAGAAACCTCGATGTTCACTGACAAATGTAAAATAATATTATAAATTAATAATCGAAGAAATATATAGAATATAAATGTCCAAGGAAAACAATGACATGCAATTGTAAAAAGATCAAGGAAGAAGAACACATTATTTCGAGAGCTAGACAGAAAATAAACTTCCCTAGTTTTCCATTTGCAAGGATTGGTTTACTCTAGAGCTACAATCCGATATGGGCAAAAATAAGCATTATTCCACTATTTTTCGACATGGTCCCAACATAGATACATTTCTCACAGAACTTCACATGTTTAAAACTGCATATCCTGTTGACAAACAACGTTGATTACAACAGCATCAACTCCTGATAACGAAATGCTTCCCTACAGTGCTTTCCTCAAAAGAGAAAAGAAGTAGAAGTCGCAGAGCGGCAGGTTAGGACTGTGGAGTAAGTGGTTCAGACGCTCTCAACCAATAATGAAAAAATGGTTGACCGTTGCTACCGCCGCACCGGTTTGTAGTCCACAAAGAGAAAGACATGCAGTCTTCAGTTGTGACAGTGTCATTCAGTATTAATGGTTCCTCATCCAAAAACATCCAACAGAAAGACCATTTGTAATCTCAGAAGACAGGAGTCACCATCAGATCCGTAGAGTTGAAGACGCTTATATAGCCAACTTAATAGCTTTCAAACCACTGGTGTGCACTCTCCATTTGCGTTGAAATCAGTGCCCCCTCGAGTCCAACACCAAAGTCGGCATCCGCCATGTAAGCACGACAGGGGTCTTGGGACCTACCCTGAGATACTTGTTTCAGCGTAGAGCTTATTCATGGGTCACCTGCTCAAAAGAGTTGGGCTCTGGAGGCTTTCAATAGCCCTACATGAATCAGCAGAAAGCTCCGGATCAGAAGGAAGGCTATCAGCCTAAACAAAGATTTAGCACCTGCAATCGCCCTCTTGCAAGACACCTATCCCCCTCAACAACTCCTGCTGGGTTTTATAACGCGAACAGCTGGTGCTCCCTCTATGGATACTAAGTAGAAGTCTAGCTAACGAGCTTGCTACCACCTCGGCATCAACCTTGCTGATCCCTACCAAGACCTTCGCCCTTGGTCTCTGTCTCCTCCAGCGTGATACGGGACATGTGCAAGCTTATGACAGGTCGACCTTGTCGGCGTAGCCTTGAATAGGTCATTTCAGGCTTTGGCCTGCTATGGTTTCGCTTACCGTTGGGGGACATGCCGCGGCATGGTGGCAACGGTCGGTGCCGACGAAAGTACCCAGATTTATCGAGCTTCTCGGATGGTCTCTTGTTTGATAGGAAGACCTCCTGCGCTCTTGATGTAATCGCTTGGGTCGGCGTTCTGCATCGGAATATGCGGAGTCGTAACACTCCGAATGGCAATGTGCTAAAACCAGTTACTTTCTCCTGAGAGGTTATCTCAGAAAACAGATAAAAGCACCTTGCCTGCTGAGACGGTGGTCTTGCACATCTTTCTAACAGGGTTTGACGTATATTTCCAATCCAAGGAAGCGACCTTGGACTCTGGAGTTCGCTTCAATCAAAGCCCTCTGGTACCACAAGAAATGCTGCAAACCATTATTATGTTCAGAGACTAGTGATCGGGAGCGAGACACCCACCGTGATTTTGTATGGTGGCATATACCGCTTTCAGTATTGACACCATTCACAGTAAAACAACGGTTCCCTTTAATTGGCCCATCACTTCGCCTAATATTTTCATGGCCAAAAACTGTTCGCCACCGCACGGGTCTCACATCATCAATGACATTGTGACACCTGCTTTAAAACTTTTAACACAATCGCCACATCGTTTGTTTTAATATTAGGTCAAAACCAACACTTCCACTAACGCTTATGAATTTCGATGCCGAACGTCCAACATGCCAATTCGAAACGATAATAGCTCGCACTTCATCTATTGTCCATGACTGCAACATATCTGCATTCTACATGTCGGCCCGGGATAAATTTCTCGGCGCTTGCTTTCTTCAACACAGCACTGCACTGACATTATTTTTACGATCAAGATTATTCCTTACAAAATAAAATATTGCCAACAATTTCTGGAAAATATAAATATGAAAAACGTTTTTCGACTACCCATCGTATATATCGCATATCATTATCTTTTACGCAATTAGCTCTTCCTATATCAAAATTTGTTCTAAAATGCAAACAAAAATGAGTTATAATGTAGTGAACAGAACATAACAGTCAACGCTACCATCCAATACTATAAACTCTTAAACAACATCTACTACGAAACGAAATAACAACCCCAAAAAAATAAAAGGTATTTATTATTCAATATTACAGATACCATTGAAAAAAATGATCGATAATACCTTCACCCATATATATGCAATCGTATCTGAAACGAGTAAGAAATATTGGAGAAAACGAAAAAGGACTGTCATATGAAAGTGCTACATCCCAAAATATAATGCAAGAGAATTGTAATGACATAAAATTACATCACCCTGAATTAAAAAATGTATTAACGAACATAACCCATTATATATTAATTGAGGAATGGCACTTAAAACCAGACGCAATATTTTCCCTTCGTGAATACACCGACTTTAGAAATGATATGTCCGCTCATGCAAGCATAATATTTTTTAAAAGTAGCAGTTGATTAGAGAGGTAATTTCAACACGCCACATCAAGCAATGGACATTATATTCAAATATCCAGTTAACATAATCATATATAATATCTCTATTATTGATTATTAGCGAAGTGTACCTTTATTACAAATTTCCATACAATTGTATTAATAATAAATTTAAACGCACACAACCCATTATGGGATCTGATAAGTTGGTCGCGAAAAACATAATTGTGAAAAGATGTATCGAAGATTTTAATTTAATTCCACTAAATACAAGAAACATACGTAACCACGTGGTCAAAAAACTAACATCACTTGACCTATAAATATGTTCACCTAAAATATCATAACTTCTACAGTGAGTTGCTTAAGCAAATACTCATATACTAATACTCATACCTTTAACGTAGGCATCCTCTTATAAAAGGAAAGTTGCTTAGCGGAATTTGGACGTAATTATACCAAAATTCAAGAAATTTCCAACAACTAAATAATGATATATTTCAAACCTTAGAGAGATACAGCTACAAGAATAATGTTAAAAAGTCGAAAACTAGCATGATAAAAATGTGTTTCGCCGATTACGTGCATCACTCATCAATCCAAAATGTTGAAAATATTAGAAATGTAAAAGAAAAAAACTTGATGCTTCGAAATCTAAAACCTTCCCTCTTAACACAAAATAGGCTTGCTAAAGTACAGATAAACTATAGATCAACTCGTTAATGTAGAAAATCAAATTTAAATGAGCTTTGCATTTTTTACCTCGAAAAAAATTTCGATAACACCTAACGATTTGGAGTTATAAAAATCTTATACAAATGATGTTTCAAGGGCCACTTCCTAAACTTATTAAGAATTTTTTAGAACATTGAAGATTCAACGGTTGATTAGGACAAATTTACATCGATGGAAGAATGATTTAAAATAGTATATTACACCGTTCAACACTATTATTCTCTTTATAATCTCCATAAACAACCTGCTAGACAATATTGAGTCAACAGTTCATAAATGTATGTATGTAGATGATTGATATATTTCCCATTTGAATTGTCAAATACTATAAAGAATGACATTAAAATAGTGTGCAAACTTTAACCATAAACGCGGGCACAGTTGTCATGGAAACAAAATATTTCCTTTGTAAAATATTCCTAGTCGTTGTAAAAAAAAGCGCTATTAAAAAGGTTAATTATTTGCTTGGACGTGCCTACAATAATGCTAAATGTACGTAACTGTAAAACAACAAAGAATAAAAATGAAGCACTTTCATATCCTCCCTAGAAGATTAACTTGTGAGTCATCATAGAATTATTTGTCTAGATTAAAATCTACACAAGCTAAACATTTTTCGTCACTGCAGTTTATTAGTTACCTTAATACATTCTTTGCTCCTTGTAATTTTTACTTATGGGGTTATATGAATTAATTTATTTATGCACTGCATGTAAACATCTCAGAACAATTGAAAGAATGTATACATAATACTGCATTAATAATTCACAAAAATCTTGAAATGATTTGCCTCACATCCCTACGTCGTAGGGCACAGTGGTAATGAACGTTTATAGCATGTCCTTTAAATGTAATATATAAATTTTCTGATTCTCATTGTAAAACAAAATTTTAATTCAGAATTTGGTAAATATTGAATACTTGTGAAAAATCTTTGTATCGTAAAATGAGTAAAACAAAATACCGACTTGGTGTTCGTCAAATTTCATTTAATTGTAAGAGAAATGAAGTAAAAATAATTAAAAGCCAGTGCAAAATAGGGTGTTCAATAAATAATTTCGAGTTTCCTTGTTCCTTTTAACTATCATCTTAATTTAAACGATGAAGAAATTTAATTTCATTTCTTCATATCAAAACAGAAAATGAGTAGAGTAAAGTGGGGGAACTTGTTTTTGGTATAGTCATAATTTTAAGTTCTCTCACTGAAACAGTGCAGTACTGATTGTATATCATAACTTACAGTTTTAGTTAGTTACTATAAAAATATTTAAGACGAATATTTACCACTGACACAATGAAGACCAAAATTTTAAAGTATATACAAATTGCCATATTACCCCAGATATGGGGTAATATGATAATAGACGATGGGGAATATGTCAACACATAATTTTCATAAGCATACATCTTTATTTAACAAAAATAATCATTTAACTATTTCACACAATAAAACCAAAGAAGAGTATCAATTAAAGTATAAAGTAACAAAAAATCTGAATAATATGTATAATACACTAAAAAACTAGACTTTATTCTGCATTAGAACACCGTTTAGATATAATTCCCTAAGGGGGATACTCTTCGCAAAATCTTTCCGATGTTGTACATATTTCGTGAACCCATTGTAAGCACTTGTGTCATAGAAATGTCCACCACATTGTGCGCAAAATTCGGATTCGTCGGTCTCCGTTGTAATCATTTCTTCTCTTTCCAAAGAACTCTACAATTTCCTCTCTACGATTTTTCTTTATCGAATTATTCTTTGTCGTTTTTTTTATTTTCCTTTTGTTGTTTTTTCTTCAACTTTTGTACCTCTTTCTTATACTTTAGTTCCTTCTTATTCCGTTTTTGTTCAATCACTTCTGGTGGAGTAAGTATCTCTGCATGTTGTTTTGTTTGAGACTTCCAGCTGAAGCAAGAATACATGAAACTGCTAAAACTTTTCAAACGGATTAATGTTGTGGGTAACTGGAGTTTCATTGTTATTGACTCCATCATGAAAACTACCAACATTGTTAAGAACGTTTTTATTACAATTTTGGACTGAACTGTCAGATGTAGAAGATATTTCAATATTATCGACAATATAAGCATGGTCAAGAATTTTGGATGGATCAAAGGGATGAACACCACATGTCCTGAAACCAGATATCCCATTTTGCACAGTAACCGCTTTGCACTATGAAGTATTCAAAAGTGTGGTAAATTGCAGTCTACTTATTTTACGGCCAGGATTAGTATGTACCCAGTTATTACATGCTTGCAACCAATTGGTTTTGAGTGCTTTAAAAAAAGACTGATCTAATGGTTGCAGCCAGTGTGTTGTATGGCTTGGAAGACACAGTAGAATTATGTCATTAGCTGCAGCTAAATCTAATATTTCTACATCTGAGCAATGTGATGAATGTCCATCCAGAATTAGTAACACTTTGCCTAAGTCATTCCGCGGAATGAAATGCTCACGAATCCATGCTTTAAAAATATTTGTTGTTACATATGCAGATTTTTCATTCATTATAACTTTACCACCCGGTGAAAATCCATCTTCAAATTCTCTTTTTTTGTTTTTATCTTTAAAAATACAATATGGTGGTAAAAATTGACCTTCTGCATTAACACAGGCTATAACAGAGATGGTTTCGCCTTTTCCGACACTTATGGCACAGTTTACAGTTTTTACACCTTTAGTTGCAACAACTTTGCCTGGATTATTATTAAGCTGCAATCCAGTTTCATCAATACTGAAAATTTTTCTAGGCGTTTCGTCCAAACCATTTGGTAATAAAATTTCTTGTAGCATATCAAAATAGCGATTGCACTCTTGTTTGAATACGCCTTTTACTCGAGGCGTAGACATACCTTGGCCTTCGTGGATGGACAGTTCTGGATGTCTATCTAAAAAAGAGCAAAGCCGGTCATGTCCAGCTTGCGTTTTGTTTGCATTAAAATTGTTAGGAATATTGTTTTGGAATACAAAAGAATATGCAAGTTTTCTAACATCTATTAATGTTAAAAGTAAACCCACGCTTTTCCATGTTTTGTAGATGTTTTACCAGATTTGCCTCGTGATCTATACCCAAACAACTTTTGCAACCTAATTTCATTTTACTATAGTTCCTTAATTCCATTCATATCATTAATGTGCGAATAGGGACAGAATATATGCGACTAACTTCATGCACTGACCCTCTACCACACCTAATATCCATTACCGCCTTCTGTAGGTCTTCTTTAGACCATAGTGCCCTCAGGTTCCTTCGAATATATGTTCGTGGCATGTTAATACAAAACAAACATCACTCCAGAATTAATATACATAGGGTAATACGCACTACTATGTTGCGTATTACCCCACATTACAGCTTATACTTTTTTAAATCACAACACAATAACATAACGTATGTAACCTTCAAAACCAGTGATGAAAGGTAGTTTAAGAATTGTACTTTAGCTTACTGCACAAGAAAATTGGGTAACATCATTAAAAACTATTTCGTGTTTAATTCTAATGAACCTGGATAAAATTATTTTAAGGTTACTTACTTTTTATGGTAATTTATGCTACAAAAATATTCAAATATTGAACTACAAAGCAAAGTGTACAATACTATTGAACTAAATTGAAGTGTCTAAGTGGACAATGCCACAATCTATCGGTTTCCCAAGCAAATAATAAACTGAAGCGTATTACCCAACGAAGCATATTCCCCCACTTTACTCTAAATATTTATTTATTAGTTAGGATAAATAAACGTATAAGTGTAAGTACAATTTTTTTCTTAAAAATAATGAAAACAACTTTTATTGTGCAATTGTTTTAATGTAATATTAATAAAATTTTGATCAAATCGCATGATCGCTGTATTGACTCAATTTTGCAATTTTTTAAAAATTCCTCTTTAATTGACAAACATTTACATTTGAGTCTAAAATGTGAGATATTTCAAGGTTTTTGATTTCGTTTTTATATGACATATGTAGTAGGTTATGTTCAATTATCTTTACTAAATTTTGATGTAAATTGTAAATTTTCTTCTAGCTACGGTAAATCTCAAGGTATAACAATAGAATGAATTTTAGATTTTACTGCAAAATTGCAATTGAGGCGCCTTGAATTTATTTTACTTAGTTTGATGCTTTGCTTTCTTTCTTGTAAAAATAGTTATGGTCTTTTGTGTAATTAGACGTATTTAGAATTAAATGTTTAATTTCTGTGCGTGCAAATTTAAATATTAATAAAAGTGCGTCATTGGTCTGTATATAAACTATTTTAAGATAGTATTTGCAACTTAATACTTGATAAGCAAATACATCCCGATATATTAATTTTGCTTACATCGTGCTTAATCGTATTTATTTGTATATATTTTAGGGGTTCACAAAAAATGGATATTTTCTCTTTCTTCTGACGAGTGCTCTAGGATGTGTTTAACTTCAATATGTCGACGTCGTTATTTAGCCTCAGTTACGTTTTTTATGACAGTATTTCAAATCACTATGCACAGTATAGAGGAAAATTTACAAACAGGAAGTTTCAAAATGTCACATAATGAAACATATCTGTGTAGATTAAGGCATCATCATAGGAACACAAGCCTAATCTTTAACGAACAACCAATCGTATTATGATTTTTTGAATTAATCCTAGATAGGAAGTTCTGTTGGAAGCAACACACACAATCTTGCAAATGTATGTAAAACATTATTAATAAGTGGAGTTAACGTTTTAACCACAGTTCATAGTAAAACAGCCATCGAAGTGACCGAAGGATTAATAAAATATTTAACAAAGAGTAGACTTGCTTAACCTGCAGCTGCGCCAAATCGTGGTTTAACTGTTTTTCGTAAGCTATATCATTCACGGACACTCCTAGCTGCATAATGCATAGGTAAAATTGACCACAGCTGTGAGCACCATCAGCTAACTGCCGAACTATATTACAGTAGTTAGCTTTCCGATCACTACTTTATACGGGTCTTTAACAACTATTAATTGTGTTTATTGCTTAAACGATTTTTTTATCTAACTATATATATTTATAAATACATTTTTCATAAAGGCATTGACATTCAATGCTTAATTTGAATTAACTTATATGCCCAACTCTTACCACTACATGTCGGTCTAAGTCATATCGGTAAGATTTAGAAAATGAATTTTTTTGATTACATTTTATTTATTTTATTCTATTTTTAGACGAAAATGGTGAAACACCAATACAATCGTTGTTTAAGGAAACAGTATACATCTAACCAAATATACTATGAAGCATTTTGTAATACGTCGTGCTGCTTACTGTAGCAGTGCTACTCATCTGGTTTATCCACAGTCGTGTAATCCATAGACAAGTCTGGAGTATAAGGCAGGTAATGCGCGCATTAAATTTGTATAAGAATAAGAAAGTAGGAATCAATTAAGACGTATTTTTAAAAAAGGATAGCCAAAATAAACTAACATATCGATTCAATGGACCAATTAAGTTGTTAAACATTAATGATGACACTGCAACTAAGTTACGCATAAAAAGAAGAAAATAAAGAAACTACGTCTAAAAAGCTTAGGGGTCATATTATTGCCAAGCAAACCTAAGTTAATACCAATAAACTGGGAGCAGCATCAAATATAATCTATCGTCGGAAAATTACAATGTTCTACAGCATTTCAACGTTGATATCAAAATTCTAAAGAATACAAATAAAATATTAAGGTGCAATGTGTTTCACAAGCATATGATCAAACTTTACAAGTAGATCGAGACATAAAAGACAAACACTATTGCAAGTTTCATTTTTACCGTAACCCGGTAGTTTTGGAGGAAATTGAGAAAAAAATTATTCACGTGTTTTTAAGTTACATTAATACACTTTCATAATCAAAGCATGAACATAGGTCGGTAACGTTAGAAAAACAAAACGCTGCTTTATTGTTAGATTGTTGTCTCAGGTTACACTGTCGTACATCATGATAAAGTTCGATAAATTTTTAATTAATTAGCGGATCTATTTGTTAGCCAAACAATTATATTAAAAAGTGGCATCACTTTAGGATGTATAACCACATTATACATGGATAAAATGAAAGAAATATATAATATTCAATCTATTATTTCTTGTTTAATATTGTAAATATTCTTTTCTAACGTTTCGGCTTATTTTTTTTACATAATCAGACTCTGAGAAACTTGGATTAAAATTATAATAATCGTGGAGTTTAATGAGTTTAAATAAGAGAATACAACAATTATGGAAAGAATATTAAACAAGAAATAATGTGTTTTATTTATTCAAACAATTAGACTATTCGAATAATTAATATAAAAATCAATATATTTTTTAATAATTAGAAAATGATCACATATTTTAGATGTTGTTATGCTAATTAACTTTCTTATCGGAGAAAAAGTTTTTAAGAACAAAAAAATACAGGAAGTCACAAGTTTATTAGTTACTGTAAAACAATTACATTCAATATCACAACATGTGCTTCAAGTTAACTTGTGTTACAAGAGAATTTATAATCTAAAGTTGCACAAATGTGCAACTTTAGATTAGAGACGCCTGCTAAATAGCAGGCGTCTCTTATTAACTTGCTTCCTCGTTTTTGTACAATTTTTTCTTATATTTTTATAAATGATCATCGCTTATATCGATAATATTAATATTATTATAAAATGAAATAGGGCGCCTATTTAAATGTGTGTAATTTTATAAGCTAAGTATTAGTTTTTGTTAAGTTAACCGTTACATTGTAGAAGGTGAGTTAATTTAAATAAACATATAACATAAATATATGACTCGTCTTTTAATTACTAACTAACAGATGCTCGTATCTTCACTAGCGTGACTAATGTTTGTTATGTTCTCGAAATTGCGTAGAGCCGCTACCTCTCGTGCTAACTCCATTGCCGAAATTATTTGAACATCCATATTGCAAGATGTAATATTCCATTAAAAGGAGTATTTAAATTTTAAATCTCAGAAATGCCAATCTACACTTGCCATCGCCCCATTCCCCTATATAGCTTACTAATATCTAAATATTCTCCATTGTAAAATAGAGAATTCCATTTTAAACAATATTTTACCTTTAAAAAATAGTGAAAACGCTGCCCCCTCTCGTTCATCTCCTTTAATTTCTCTCCCTCTCTTTCTCTCCCTCTCGCTCGTCCTCTCCTTCACCCTCCACTCTCTCACACTTTCTCTGTTTCGCGCTCTCTCGCTCTCTCTCTTACGTTCTCGCTCATTCTCCTCTCTCCCCTGTAAACTATTATTATTTGACATCATCTATTGTCTATGTAGCACTCCACTAAAATAAACTTTAATTTTTGAATCTAGGAAAAGTCGCTAACTCCTGCCATCACCTTATATATCCTACTATTATTTGAACATTTTCAATTGCAAAATATAGTTAATCTAATAATTTAAAAGGTCTTCGCCCAAATTTATATTTTTTATTTAAATTGACAATTGTTTCGGCAATTTTAACTTTTCTAAAAAAAAAGTAATACCATCATCAGAATGTACTGAAATAATTAAAAATAAGATGAAGAATTATTAAAGATTTTAAACTTACCAAAATTAAAATTATTTCATGT
>JAHWXV010952974.1:0-13819 GCA_024586415.1 Phrixothrix hirtus | reverse complement strand
ATTTAACAATCTTTAGAAAAATAAATCTATACAGTTGATTTAATTTTTCTATGTTAGATTCGCGTTAATTTATGAATTAAATTACGTGAATCTAACATCGGTTATTAATACTGTTAAAACACGGCCCGATAATGTGTGTATCTACCCTTAATAGGTAATTATCATAAACAGAAGAAGTAGTTAAATATAAAACAAGGGTTTTTATCAGTAATAGATTTTAATGAAACATTTTCTCCTGTAACAAGATACGATACCATCCGAATTCTAATTGCACATTGTATTCGTAAAAAACTGATTTCACGACAAATGGACATAAAAACAGCATATCTCAATGGTGATGTTGATTGTGAACTGTATATGAAAATTCCAGAAAGTATAAATGTTGAACGAGGGAAAATATACCGTTTAAAAAAAAGTATATATGGTTTAAAGCAGTCACATCGTCAGTGGAACCAAAAACTAATAGGAGTATTTAAAAAACATGATTTAAGGCAGTCATCAATCTGATCCATGTTTATTTGTTTCTAAATAAGGTAAACAGATAATTGCTTTTTATGTATATGATCTTCTTTTGATAGCCGAACGTGAAAAATGTTTAAAAGAATTAGAAAATCTAATAGATAAAAATTTGGATGAAACTATTTTAGGAAAGTCAAAATTTGTATGCGCGAATTTGTAACTTTATCTCGAAAACAATTCTATGTATTCATAGAATTTTGTAAACTGCAATTCAGTTTCAATTTCCATGGAGGGTGTAGTTAAACCTCAGAAAGCAAATGAAGGTGACGAAAAAACAGATAAAAATGTATATCATTCTAAGACAGGAAGTCTTTTATATTTATCAATGGGAACTAGACCTTTGCAGTTAATTTAATGTATTCTGATCCACTGATCCAACTGAAACACATTCTAAATTGGCAAAACATATATTTAGATATTTAAAAGGTACCATTAAAAAAAATTAAGATATGAATACAGTCAACTGACTGTTTATAATGATTCCTTTTATGCAAATTTTCTGAGTGATAGAAAATCAATTGGAAGGTTTGTAGCATTTTATGGTAAAGCTGAAGTATCATGGTCCACAATAAAACAACAAAATGTTGCAGTCTCCAAAACAGAGACTGAATATATGACGCTTTCAACTCATGTCGACAAACCCTCTATCTTATGTGCTGAACGATCTGAAAGAAAAAAAACTACTTATACTGTTGTGTGATAACGAAGCTGCAATTTATATCTCTATCAACCAAGTTCTTCATCAAAGGAGTAAACTAATAGATGTTCATTATCATTTCTGTCTGAACTATGTACCAACCAACGAGAATTTAGCTGACCTATTTACCAAACCTTTGCCAAATAACACTTTTTGTTATTTAGTTTCAAGAGTTTTAAGTGTTTCAATTGAGAGAGAATGTAAGAATGCTCAGCACTTAAATAACTTTAGTTTACTTTGCTAATTTATATTTTTAATGAAAAATTTTTGTTACTTAGATACAAAAAATAAATATCTTCTCAAGTATTCATTTTTAATTAAATTACATTTAAAAATATTTAACAATTTTTTCTACGCCCCCAAACCCTTTTTTAAACTCAACTGCGATACCACGAGATATTAAAACATCTTTAGCAACACAATGAGCCAATTGGTACTCCTCTGGTACATCGAACAGGTTTCTGTATTTCTCAGTGACAACCCCAAAACGAGCTTTGTGGGGTGCTGTATAGATTGACATAAGGTGACCCCTAGCTTTTATAATTCAACATGGTTCGCCCCGTGTTGATATTGTCGTTGTTCCGGTTCTGTAATTCTTCCAGCATATGAGGCTAACCGATTCGTGTGAATCACTTTGGGTTTTCCTCTGGGCAACTTTATTAGTCAGTAGATTACATAGTTAATCTTTTTATCACTTTTACGGACCTTCCCAAGATCTTTGCAATTTGAGAGATAGGCCCCGTCGCTGAGGCTGCTACAACCAAACCGGGTTATTGGGTTGAAATCCTTGCGTTTTGTAATTTACATCATAGTGGAATTTCATTCGATCACTGACAATTTGAATGTTATTGCGAATTCTTTCATAAATTGAGTTTAGTTTCTTTCAAAAGCTTTCGTCATATGCATTTACAGCAACCTCCTCTCCAGGCTGACTACAAACTTCAAATCACAAGGTAGCCTAATTTGACGTCCAGGAAATACAACTCCTGTCGTTTCGTTTATAGCTGACCGATATTCCATCAAGATCAAAAGTAAGTAGTAGTGGCAATCTCTTTAATGATCTGTAACAACTTTTGCAAATATTTACTCATTTTTCGATTCATGCGTTCCACCAATCTACCTGACTGTAGATGATTAGCAGTTTTTCTGGTCTTGCATATTTTCAACAGCCAGCAAAGAGTTTGGAATAAGGCTGAGTCCAAATTTCTTCCTTGGTCTGAATGTAATTCCAACGGAATTCCGAAACGGCTAAACAGACCTTTTACTAAGGTCTCAGCCACTGTGACTGCCTTTACTAAAATAGTCTATTGCAACTAGGATATATTTCGTTTCTGCTTCTCTTTCCAGAAATGGACTAGCTATATCAATGGCTACGATTTCAAATGGGCTACCCACGTTATATTGCCGCATCGGAACATTTTGCCTCCCCAATAGACAGTTATCAGGTGCGCACATTACACATTTCGGCACCAGTCATTAACATCATCCTTGCTGGTTATCGAATAAAATCTTTCACAAACGTTTTCCAGTGTTTTCTTTACTCCCATATGCCCGCCTGGTGGATCATCATGCAGTTGTCGCAGAATTTCTGCTACTCTGTTTTTCAAAATCTCCAGCTGCATTAGTACTTCACTTTCATCATCATTTTCTAGATAGGCCCTTCTGAACCTGCAAGGAATCCCATTGGGACAAATATGCTTTAATAACGGAGTTAAATGGGTCTTTGACATTCGCTCTTCCATTTTAATAGTAATTTCAGGACTGGGTCTCTTTCTTGACATTGCTTGACATTATTGGTTTCCATTCATCGCTGATTACACAAATACAGTTCACAGGTGGTTCTTCAGCTTTTGACTCCAACCGAGAGCCAAACTAGCAATCTTCTGGACAAGATCATCATGATACAGCGCCAGCCTATCGATTCTTTCTTTGATTACGATACACCACTTCAAAATCATATTTTTGTAGTCGTTCAATCTATCTCACTATTTGGTTTTCTAGATTCCTAAACTGTGGTAGTCATTTCATCTCCGTAGCTAGTTCTCAATAAGAAATTTCGTCCATAAAGGTATTTGTAAAAGTATTCAACGGTCTTTATCATCGTTAGCAATGCTTTTCGCATGGTGCTATAGTTTCTTTTCAAGTTTGAGCTACACTTTACTAACATGTCCGATTACTCGTTTGTATCCATCTTGACTTTGCAATAACACTGCGCAGATTCCAACCATCGATATCTAAGACAAATCTTCCCTTCTTTCTAGGATAACTTGCGACGAACTTTCGGTTAGTTAATTGCTTTGGGTTGAATAACGTAATCTTTAACCTCTATGAATTAGGGTCGGCATAAGATATGTTTGCGTTGAACTAATTTCTAGTTCAATTGACCTTCGGCTATCTGGTTTTCAGACGAAGGTTTTCGGGTGAGTTCGAACTTGCTTGTTATTACAACTAATAGTATGGCAGAGATTCGAAGGTATTATACAGCTACTTTCGAGCGTAAGTGTATACTATCAATTCTGTATATTTTACTACTGCCTGTATAAACCGGCAAATTCTAGGTTAGTCGTTCGACTCAAACAAATATGCATTTTCATACGTATATTTACAACTATGTACATATTATACTACAATGGTTTGACATGCAAACACAGTGTGTTGTGGCTGTTTCAATCGTTTATGTCATACAGTTTTCATTAATGGAAATTAAGGATATATAAGGGGGCTCACACCAGGTAATGTGAATTAATATTTATAATACAAGTAGTTTATTCTATATCGTAGATCAGACAGAGGAATCGAAAAACGTTCGGAGACCTTTTCATACTACTTCCAAGGCTACAACTATGTATGTCTGTTTCATAATAAAAAACGTTCTATTGCAAACAAAATTCCTGTTTGCCGATTATTTTGGTTGTAACTAATGGCAATCGAAAAACGTTCAGATCCCATTGATTATAGCAAAACTCGGAACCGGGGGCAAAGCCCTATTGTAATCACACTATTATTTGTTTTTGAGATATGCTGTTCACAACTAACACTCTTAACTACTTCCAGTTACTCGATTTTCACAAATTTATTATAGGAACTCCTTAGTTAATATAAAACTAAATTAGATAGCTAAGAAATATACTAAGTTTAAAAAAATCGTTAGAGTCGATTTCAGGAAAACCGTGAAAACTGAGAATTCGGGAAATAGCTAAAAATGACAGAAACAAAGTGGAACTTCCGTTTATTCGATTTAAACCAAATTTATGACCTCAAATATATTTTTTATTTAGCTTGGGCTTTTAGTTTCGTAGTTATTTTATTAGAAGTTATCGGTGAAACTACTTCCGGTTACTCGATTTACGGAAAATGTTCTGAGTAACCGCCTAGATTATATGAGAATATCTTAAATGTGCAAGAAATATAGTAAATTTTTAAAACCATTACGCCGATTTCGAGAAAATCTCGAAAAACGAAAAATTCGGACTATATCTAAAAGTCACAGAAATAAAGTGTTACTTTCCGTTATTCGATTTTAAACAAATTCTTTATTTAGCACACTAAGCTAATTATAACTTCAAACATAGATTTCTATTCAGCTAGGGCCTATAGCTTTATAGTTATTTTATTCAGATTTAACCGTGAAAGTACTTCTGCTTATAAGAGTTACTTAGAAATTTCTGAGAAATAGCCTAGATTATATGAAAGGGCAATAGATGTCTAAAAAATGCAATTAGTGTTAAAAGTATTGAAAACGTGTATTTCCACTACATTTTTGACATCGAAAATTTTGGCCGAAAACAATGCTTTCTCTCTTACCTTTATTTAATATAGGGTAGGAGAAAGTAAAAGTATATGGTCAAAATAATAATCACATTGTTTTTAATTGCAGATACATTCAAACATGATTATAAAATACATGCCGCTGCTTCTCCAATTCTTGACAAATGATAATTACTTCAAAGATAGGCAAATAGACACGTCTTCGCTCAACATTGTATCTAGAATTTCTGGAATTTTTTCCGAGGAGTCAACAATTATTTTTTTATATGGAGATGCAACTGGTGTAGAATTTGTTAAGTACATCGAAAATCCTATCATCCTATTGAACATGAACAGAAAATTGAATCTAAAGTATTTTCATCACAGAAATTTTGTCATACATATAAAACACCAAGCCTTAGAAATGATATTTTCAAATTTGAAAGTTAATAAGTACTTTATACAGAGCAAAGATGAAACCAGACTTTTAATTATTTTAAGCCAGAAAGGATATAATGTGACAAAAATATTTAAAATGGCATGGGAATTTCATTTTACTAATGTATTTGTACTTATAAACGATGCTAATGCAAAATTGTATTATTATGAACCGCTTACTGATAGAAGTCAATGTGGAAAGTACCCTAAAATTGATTTTGTGGGAGAAAACAATATAACACAATTTATTAAAGGTCGTAAACCAATTAATAATTTTTATAAATGTAAATTAACGATGTTATTTCCGGGCTACCGGAAAGTAACTGAAACATATCCAGGATTTAAGGTAGTAAAGGCAATAGCTAATTTCTTGGTTGACGCGTTAAATGCAACATTTGGTTTAGACACACGGTTTAAAGGGGGTTTATATTTTGGTGTAGCAACACCATCTGTTTTAAAGAACCCTGACAATGATTATTGTGATTTGATATTGGATGACCCGACTATTTTACTTTTACCAAAACCTAAACAATTAACTGTGTTTAAAGCTGTAGCCAAAACATTCGATTCAACAATGTGGATCTTCATATCCTTAACGTTTATTGTAATGATTTTTTCCTGGGCATTTCTGGAAAAATTCACAAGACAAAATGATCAATCTAGAGGCATCTTAAATTCTTTTATGACCACGTTTCAACTAACACTGTTGCTTTCTTTGCCAAATTTACCAAACCAAAATATTTTACGTTTCGTTTTACTATTATACGTTATATTTTCAATGCATATTATATGCTTATTTCAGGCAGATTTAATTAATACATTAACAATTCCTAAGTATGAGAGAAAAATTACAACTTTTCAAGAATTTTTAGACGATCAAACGCCTTTATTGTTTTATAAAACTATGGTGCCATTAATTTTTCCAGGATTAACTATAACCGAAGAAAATAAATTACTTAGCAAGATTATTGAGTTACCTTCGTTAGATTTTCATCAAGTAGTCATGGATATTGAAAATTATGGAAATTGTTCTCATGTAGTGCAAAGAATGAATTTACCTAGAATAACTTCAATGAATATATTAAGTGATAATATAATGATGTACCCCACACAAATGTTTTTAATAACACCAATTGGAGCGTTTCACAAAGATATTCTTAAAAACTATTTCAAGCACTTGTATGAGTCAGGATTACACGATAAGATCATATTGGAGCATTGGCCAAAATACCATAAAGTAAGCGAAGAAAATCCTAAAATAAAGCTCAATCTCTTGCATTTAAATTTTGCATTTATTATATGGTCTGGAGGAATGATATTATCCAGTTTAATCTTTCTAATCGAGAAATGTGTATCGTGCTTCACGGTTAGAAGGAGCAACCGTGTTATTATACTTTAATTAATTGGTCAGTTTGAACTTTATAAGTAGACTTAAATAAGTTAGTTTCTTACAATAAACTATAAGGCGCCGATTTATGATATCACAATACGAGATTGTTGTAAATTAATAAATTTCACCAGATAAAATTGTCTGCTTTTACTTTATTTCATTTCATCGCAGGTCGATTGTACTAAAAGATTTAAACAATTTAGTTTACAATTATTCTTAAGGAAAACAATGTTATAAAAATAAATTAAATGGTTGTGTACAAAGAACTCTCTTTAATATTGTTATAGGCAAAGAAATAAAGATACTCGGATCTATGTTAAAAAAATTGAATCATTTTCAATAGTACGGCGCAGACGTGAGGATCAGTGCACTAAAACTATGGATATAAACCTTTCAATTACAGAAAATTCGAAATAGGTATCAAAATTAAGTTCTAGAAACCAATCTTCATGGCGGAAATTTTAGATTATTCTAGAATGGTATAAATTGGCGCCAATTTCATATTTATATTACCATTAGTTAATTAAATGAATAAAATAAATTTTAAAATGTTTTAAAAGAAAATATAATTAGAACACTTAAATGTTTTAATATTGTCCCCGATACACTATTTAATGACTACATTCCACCGCGTTTTGGAGAAATACTTACCTTTGTAATTAGAAATGATACATAACACTTTGTCTTCATATTCTTCAATTAATTTAGCAAGCATAATTTGCTGAAGTCTTATAATTTCGTATTTCAGTTCGTTACTTTTCGCAACGGCGGCGCCCAAAGTAGTTTCTACTTAGAATACCTATATAGTAAGGTTAAGCCAAGAAGATCGAGTTTATATATATATTTGCACTACTTTTCAAATACATTTAAAGAATTATCAAATTTGAAAACAGCCCTTTTGCCCCTTAGTGTATTTGTTGGTTTAGGAACAATTTCCAGGATATTTTCATACGGTTCATAGGAAACATCCTTTTCATTTATTTTAAATATTTTTCCGCTGTCATCGATTGATTTAAAGAACATAACTTTAACATCTCTTTCTCCATCAACTTCACTTTTAGTAACACCGAAGTAGTTGTAACATTTATTTTTATCACTACCCACCTTGACAATGACGTACTTCCAACGGATGTTTTGTGGGATGAACATTTTCCTTTTGAATCAACTCTTTATTATGCAGATTGGAAGCAGAAGTATCTTTTCTGTCGTCAGTACAGCTTTTTAATTGTGTGAGACGTTTGTCATTCTCAGAATCCAAACCTGATGTATATACTATGGCATAGTAACTCTTACTGAGAATTTTCCTTATATTGGATATGTCTGCTAAGAACACATCGTTAACTTCATCAGAGCTATTCTCTTTACGCGGCTGGTTCTGAGGAACTGGATAATAAATCTTTAGATCTTGACAATCACAAAATCCTCTCTCACGGAAGAACCTAAAATGCCTGGAGTACAATTTTCCTGGAGTGTTTGTAAATACTTGGTGAACTTGCATCGTACCCTGCAAAAGAACAATAGTTTTCGGCATACTCTTCTCAATCTTTTCAATGTCGTTGTTGGCGATGCGGTACAGCTTGATTTTAGTGGATTTGTTCAGTTTTTGAACACAGCTTCCTGCATTAGCAATATTCGATCCAGTGGCTACTTTTTTATCAGCAGCACGTTTTTGAAGAAGTCGCCTACGCCATCAGCGGCACCTTTGCTATAGCTAGCCTCAAAAAAATGCCACGTTGCTTTTTCTAACCTGTACTACGTGAATATTCTTGAACATATAAGAAAGAAGTTCTGCTTTTGTCGATATTGGGTGGTGGGTCCGTCGGAAAAGAAATGGATTGTCCTTATATGTGGATAATCTGCTTCTAGGGTTGCAAGAACCGGATGAAGTTGTGCCCAAATAGAATCTGGATTAAGGCTATTATTGTCAGATATCGTGCAAAATGATGTAACAGTAGGTTTATTTTTAGCAGCTGGTTTCATATGCATTACCCCTGTATTCAACTTTACTTTATTGTGGTAGCCACCGAAGTGGTGAGACTGAATCTCCTCAAAATGCTTACAGTTGTAATTGTCACTGAAATCGATAAGGAGTACGACTTCGTCGCTATTGAAATTATCTATTGCAGCTCGATAAGATTTGTATTGTATTTTTATGTTGTATATATGTATCTTCAATGTCTTTAAAGTTCCTTCAAATAAGTCTATAAACTCTCTAACGGTACTTTCAATTATTTCTTTGGCATTTTTCGTTACGTTTCGTTTGTTTCCTGCTTTTTCTGTTACCTCAGACTTCCTTGTCCATTGCCGTGATTTAACTATTACTGTAAGGTCGCTCGGTATTTTATAAAGAATGTGTTTTGTTCGGTACGTCTCACAATTGTTAGACATGCAGAGGCGGTTGTTTATAGAACAAACCGTATGCTCTATAATTGTACTCATACTGCACCTAGAAATCATTTTATTTTTATGCAGAACGTTAATCATACATTGGGCGTTCGTGTAAACTTTTCATAGACATGTCTCCCTTCTGCCAACAGTCGATGGTTTTATAGAATTTGGCTTATGTTTAACAAAATACGAGTATGAGCATTTTACATCAGAATTTCTTTTATGAAGCTTATAATTAGGGCTTTCGATGTATCATCACGTAAGTAACGCTTCTGCATTTTATTCTCTTTGGCGGTATTTTTTTATTACTCGAACAACGACTTGAGCACACTTACTGCATTCCAATTATCGAAAAATAGTAACTATTAGCTGAACTACTATAAAACGCATTTATTTTTCTAAATAGAAAGCAGTTATTAGCCTGACCAAGCCGTTGTTCGAGTAATAAAAAAACACAGCCTTTATAGGGTAACTATAGAATAAACTAAAAGGTCTTCACCCAAAAGTATACTATATTTAAATAATTAACAATTGCTTCGGTGAATAAATTAAACAAGTAACACCATCTACAGGATTAACTAAAATATAACAATATGAAGAAGTATTAAAAAATTTCAAAGAATAACTAATCAAAATATAAAACTAGTTCGTGTTGCAAATATAACAATATAATAAAATATAAAATTAATGATAACTATAAAGAAATAAACGAGAAAATGTTTGAAATTAAAATAATAAATTTTGTTTTTGTTAGAACAAAAATTAAACTAAACTACTAGAAAAATAAATGAAAGACATAAACATATAATTATAACATGAATTAATAAAATAAGTTGGTTTTATAATATTCAATAAATTGAAAGATATAATTAAAATTAGAATTATTGCAAACATTTTTGTTATAAGAGGAGTTGGTTCATTGATAATTTCAACGTTAGTTAATAACAAAAATTTATTGATGTAAAAGTTTTCAGCCGCTATAATTTTGGAAAAATTGCTAGAACTAATTTTGTTGGAAAAAGACGGATCATAAGAATGTCTTTCTTGAATATAGTGTGCAGCAAATTTACAAATTCCGCAAGTATTAACAGCTCTGTGGCAATCATGTAAATGTTCATTGAAGCGTACCTTAAAAGAACGTTTAGATCTGCCTACATAGGAGATATCTTTGTTATGTAATAATTTACTTGGTTACAAGAAATTTTGTAGGCACCACTTTTATCCAAAATATTAGCTTCATCTTTAATTTTAGAAAACATATTTTTAATGTTTAGCGGTGTTTTAAAAATTATAAGTATATTATGTGTACTAAAAACTTTTACAATGGTATCAGAAATAGGACCTAAATAAGAAATGCTAGTTATTTTATCTGGTTTATATTTAATAATTTTTAAAGATGTAAATTTTAGGATGTTTGTTTGAAATAAGTGTTTATTAAACATTTTGTAAATAGTTTTCGAAGGAAAACAGTTATTTACTGCAAGTTGTTTCATTACGTTTAACTCTTTATTAAAATTTATTTTGCTCGTAGGAAAATTTAATAACCTATGAAATAATGAATGAAATGAAGCAAATTTATGATTAAATGAATGATTGGAATTATAATTTATCAAGTTATGGGTAACCGTAGGCTTTCTATAAATTTGAAAATTAAATTTGTTATCAAAAATTGAAATGTAAAGTCAAGAAAAGGAATAGATTGATTGACATGAAGTTCATGAGTGAATTTTATTTTTGGATGTAAACTATTAAGTACATCTATAAAATTTTGAAGATCTGAAATTGATCCTTTGAAAAGAGCCAAAATGTCATCTACATATCTGAAACAAAAAATAAAATGTTTAGAAAGAATTGTTGTTTCTAAATGATTAATGAAGGGGATAACCCATTTGTAAACCAGAAGTATTTTTATAAATTTTGTTATCAAATTTAAAAAAGTTTTGTAAATTGCATGTTTCAAAAAGTGAATAAAGGCATTAAACAAAATCATCATTTAAAATAGAATTTACTAGCAATTTAGAAATAAGAGGTTTACACTCTTCCAATGGAACTTAGTGAAGAGATTATCAATATCAAAAGGTACCAAGAAGCTGTCATCAGGTGGAGAAATGTTTTTAATGTTTTCAATAAGTTCATAATTATTTTTGACAGTATATTTAGATTTAGGAAGGTAATTAACAAAGATGGGAATTTGACCAAGAGGAAACAGAACTAGCAGAAGAGGAAGAGAAAGCAACTATGGGACTAATTGGAATGACATTTAAAGAAGTAGGCTTATGAATTTTATGAATTTTGAGAAGAAATAAAGTAATGGAATGTGAAAATTGTGTTTAATGTGTAAAAAAGGATTTATGAGTTTTTTAAATGCATCATTAAATTATTTAATTTGATTGCAATAAAAGTGTAAACAGGTATTGTAAGAGCGAAAACTTAAAAGCTAAATTAATAAAGTATTTAATAATCAATATTAGTTACCTAAACATATAATGTAATATTATTTATTGTTTACTTTTATTGCCTATATACACATTTCTGATACCAGAATAAACAATATTGATTAACTTTGTTTATATTTAAATATGTGCGAACTTTTAAAGTGATAGATGCATACGTTTTAAGAGCCCGTACAGTCGGTCGTGCGAATTTCTACGGAATTTTGAAGTGAGGAACGATGAACAGTGAAGGTTGTATATATTTCAATAACAAGACTCACTTACAGGAAATAGGCGTGAATGTACTTATTTTAAGCCGAATTGTATTCAGAATATCTATATACTTATAACATATATTGAGTGTTTTTGAAAATATGTGTTTCCCTATTTTCTTCGTTATAAAAAAAGAATTTACTGAAAAGCACCATTTTAAAGAGAAATTGATTCTATTCACCTTTTATTTTAAAGAAATTGAATATATAAAATATGAACATACAAACGGACTTTTCGTTGTTCTCATTACAGAGACCCATTAAATTAATTGTTACTTATAAATTTATAAGTATTTGAATAACTTGATAAATAAAAGGTGTAGTCCAAAGAATCACAATTATAAATTTTTAAACAGCAAAGGAATAATTTTTATAACAAATGTGAATTTTTAAAAAAAGGTAATATGTAATTTCCCATAAGACGTTAAACTACTAGCAACGACTGTACGGGCCCTTAAGTTATCCGTATAAAATATTTGTATTTATTATAAATATATTGAATAAATGTACGAAACAATTGTTTTATTCCTGTTAAACTTAATTATCATAGGCATGCTTTAGCAGAGTACTGACGGACACCTTGTACTATGTCTACATCCATATAATACAGGTACCCCAATGAATGAAGAATACTAGGTAGGTGCCCTAAACACGTAAAGTTGTATCCAAACCCACTAACCATTACGGCGGCGTTAGCATGTTGTGCGGCTGTATTAAAAACGTGAAATTTGTGTTTACTATACTATCATTGGCGTGCGTACTTCAAATTAATAACAAATCACAACAAATTAAAGTATGCACATAAACAAATATTACGCCATAAGAAAATTTTGACTTTAAATAGCTTTTGTTTTAAATATAATCAATTGAACATTATGGAAAACGCATCAATATACTTTAGTATGTATACACAGTAAGTAAATAAATTCAAAACACTTTTATAATAATAATAATAATTACTTTATTGCCCAACATATACATCCATTTACAGAGCAATTTATGAAGTACTAATGTAAGTACTAAAAAACAAATAAAGATACAAACAAGTTACTATGTTATAATAAAGTTAGTAAAGTAGGTTTAGGTAATTGAAAAGAAAAACAGTGAAAGTTAACGTATGCGTAAGTATATGTATAATATGTATAAATGTAAGTTTACGATTGTCACAAATCAGTTAGATGCATAAAATTAAGGCTTTTCATAACCTCTGTAGTGCTACAAGTTTTAGTTCATTGATACTACATGAAAAAATATCGCAGTAATTGCAAATCCTATTATAAGAAGTACACATAACATTTAACAATGAATTCAACGGCAAATTAGTTCTCGCATTATCACAATAGAAGGTATTGCTATGCCTTGAGTTTATCCTAGGAACGATTAAGCGAATCAAGTGTAGTAATTCTGGAGAATCTATGTAGCTGTTTAGCAGTTTATGTAGAAACATTACTGATGCACATTTTCGTCTCGTTTCTGGCGAAGAAATTTCAAATCTGTGTAGAAGTACATTTTGATCGCTACCTCTTTCAGGGTAAACGCGGTCGTTAGCAAATGCTAAGTATTTCAAAAATTTCCTTTGTATTCTTTCTAATACAGTTTTATAGCATTGATAAAAAGGAGACCAGATAATAGATGCATATTCAAGCTTTGAACGTACTTAGCTATAATACAGTAACTTCAATAGTTTATTATTGCTAAAACGTTTCGCACAATGAAGTCATACATTCGATTTGCAATGGATGATATTGAATTGATATGATTAGCAAAAGAAAAATTGGCGTCGAATGTTACACCTAAGTCCTTGATAGTTGATGGCAGTACGGCCAGTGTTCCCTTAATAGAATATGGATATTGGATTACGTTGTGTTTTCTGGAGAAAGACAATACCTTGCATTTATCTACGTTTAGGTTAAGTTTATTGTTTATACACCAGGCC
>JAHWXV010952961.1:0-11192 GCA_024586415.1 Phrixothrix hirtus | reverse complement strand
GGGTTTTACGCTTTACTATACCATCACGTTTACACTTTATTAATTGCTTAAACAATTATTTAATTAAAGTAATCGTGGTGGTAAGCGTAAGCACATTACATACTTAGATAACTCATTTCAAGCTTCATTATTAAGTCATCTCTACAGATTTTGGTCTGAGTAATTCTTATGCAATTTACCACACATAACTACTCTGATTTCTTCTGGCTTGGGTAAAAGACAAAAATTCTCGATTATAAGACAGTAGCGCCTTCTTTTACCTAGTACGGCGATTTTCATGTATTACAACCCTTTTCTAGGCGATTGTCACAGAACAACTGTAGTTAACCATGACAAACCTTCCTAGGGCTTATAACAGTTTTAAACTGTGACGGTCTGTATAATTTTCTTTCACCTCGGAAAAGGAATGTCATATTACCTGAAACACCCTGTAGGAGACCGTATTGGAATTTAACATTTTGCAATAATTGAATTTTCTGATACATACGCATGGTTCGACTTTTAATGCAATACGATTGGTTATACACATACAACTATCTCACTGTAAAGAATTGAATAACTTTTAGTTCTTCTAAGACTGTAAGTATGAGAGTATGTTGTGATACAAAAACATTTAACTGGAAATGAATTCAAGTGTTTATTACTAGAAAGTGTTGAAAATGACATCAATTTAGTTGAAGAAAATATAGTTACAGTAATGAGAGCCATAAATATTATACCTACAAAATTTACATTTGACGAAAAATAATTTGGATCCAAAAATCCAAATTTAAAACAAGACTCACTGTATTTAGAATTATTCACTACTTTTTTCACAGAAAAAATTATGTTTATAATCTCCAACGAGACTAATCGTTTTGCGACGACATATGTCATCATTATTAAAGAGGTCATAAAAGTTAGAAACGTTCATTATGTTTACACTAACTCAATCAGTTTCGGTAACTTAAACCTACAAATTATGCATACAACAGCAAAACAACAAGTCAATAGTTCTGAAAGGCGTTTTATAATATTAACAGGAAATAAAATTAAAGCACAAACAGAAGCAAACAAATAAGCTCAAAAAAGTAAACAATAATCGATCGCGAGTGACATAAAAGCATATTAATTATGAAATAATCAGTGTGGCTAATTCTAAAAAATACAATAGGAATGAATGTTACAATGACAACTACTACAAAAAGCAAATTAAGAATTCAAGTAGAATTTAGTGATAATTTTATTATAAATAAAAAATTTTCTGTCGTGATAATTGTAATTTAGCAAAGATAACTCTAAAATTAAATAGTAATATTTAATTTTATTAAGTTTGCAACGAATATGGCTAATTCTGATGTATGCTGTCTAATTCAGTGTTTGTAGTTTCAATATACTATTGAAGGTACAAAAATATCTTCGCTCTTGACTTGGAAAATGGGTAGATACTGATGTACCAGAATTATACTGCTTCCTTGCTTTGACATACAAACACCTATTTTTTGAGACATAATGCTGATAATGCTAAAAATATTTCATTTTGCAGATAGTAGCAGTTCCATCCAAAACCGTATCCTTTATAAAGTTAAAAATGTTATGTATTATTTACGGACAGCTTTCATAACCGCATTCGAGCCATATGATGAAGTTTATATTGATGAAAGTCCTTTGCTGTTCACAGAGCACTTAAAATTCAAGTAATATATCCCTCCAAAAGACATCACTTTGGAATACAAATTTTTATAATAGTTGATTGTAAAATAGGATATATTACAACAAATGCTCCTTCAAGTAATTTAGGAAAACCTGGAGGTATAGTTGCAGTGCTTAAGAAGCCTTTTCTAAAGAAGGGTCGTACACTATGAAGGGTAGTAGTAGTGTATTTATTCAAATATTACCAATGGCGTTGAATATAAAAGTACAGAATATAATAAATTAAGGATAAAAATATAATTCAAATTAACAGTAATAATAATAATTACTTTACAATAAAAACTTTTCACATAAATAACACGATGGTTCTTTTTTTTCTTGAATTATTAAAAAACTTGTCATGGTTGTAAAATGGTTGCTTTACCCATGTTTTTACTATAAAATAATTACGTAGCTGCACATAAATATGGACACACACAGATAGCTACATTAAGAATAAAACTTTAGGTCATATGATTATTCAATGCTGAGAAAGATGCGCTCACTGTTCAGGTATTCGTTAATTGAGTAGAAAGCTTGCTGTAAAAATATCTTTTTTATAAAGATCTTGAATTTGGTGTTACTTTTTATGTTTCTTATATTATTAGGAATTTTATTGAATAATTGTATACCTGTAAACATTAAGGAATTTTTAAATAGAGAAGTTTTGGGGATACTTGTTTTTAGGTTTGATTTAATTCTGGTATTATGGTTATGCAAGTCTGAGAGGTTGTTTATATTGTGTACATTTTTATGTAATAGAGTAACTATTTCGAGAATTACTATTGAGTAGAATGTTAAAATTTGCAATTCTTTAAAGATGAACTTACATGGAACTCTTTTTTCGGCATTAGCTAATATGCGCACTGCCTTTTTTTGTAATTTAAAAATTAAATTAGCATCTTCAATCATACCGAATCCCCAGAATGGGATAGCATATCTGATTATGTTTTCGATGTTCGCATAATAGATTAATTTTGAATTATTTACTCCTAGCACTTTACTAGTAACTTTTAATGCGTGTAATATTATTAATTATAGATGGAACATGGTCATGCCATTTCAGAGCACTATTGACGAATAATTCTCAGTCGATTATTATAAATATCCAATACGTTAGTTAATTACCATTTAAAATAAAAAGTTAAAATTTCTAGTGATCTGTTAATATTGCAAGTTTATAATTTCTTTAAAATAAAAACAAGGTTTTTACTTAACAGATGCAATTTTTAATGTGTATGTGTACATTTATATTATTGAATATGAAAACAGTTTTTAAATAACTTTAACTTTTACAAAACCGCTTTAACAGGGCGTTAAATTGTTTTTGATAAATATCTTCATATATTAATATTTACAATCACTTGTGTTGTGTATAATTTACATTTTGTGAAAATAATTAAAAATCTAAATGATAAATAAATGTCAAGATTTGATGTAATTTGTATACAGTATAAAATATCTACAAACAAATTATTGTGGATTAAACTTATGTAAATTTTAAATATTTATCAAATACGTTTTATGATAATTAATCCATAAATAACTTATAATTAATAAGCAAGTTATAGTAAAAGCAAATTTGAATGATTTTAAAGGAATATGTTGGATTACTTTTTATAAAAACAGTTGGCGACCTTGACTCTAAAAAATACATTCATAGTAAATGTAAACTGATACTTTACAAACAAAATTCTATTTATGTTTATAAGTACGGTTCATGGTAAAGCACATACATTCCCGTAGACATGATAGATTTGCACGCAAAAATTTATAAAAAAAAATGTAATTTGATAAAATGTTTACAAGTATACGTTTACAAAAGATCGGGGTACACGTGTCTTCAATAATGCTTCTTATATCCCCGACACCCTGTATGTCGACAACTGGTATTCCAGTCCAATTTTGTTTTTATGACTTCACGATAGAAAAATGTCTGCATGCGGAACAGTTAATAAAAATATAAGACATATGCCAGCAATGCCCGAAAAGTTGAATAAAAAAGAAATTACATTTAGAACCACATCCATACTTCTTGCATTGCAGTGATATGACAAAAGGGATATTTAAATACTATCTACTTGTCATCAAGCTGAAATTAGAGCAATTGGAAGGATTCATAGAAGTACTGTTATATAAGTTAAATGGTAAGGTCTTCCAACGCCTACCTGAATAAGTGCATCCGATGTATATAAATAATCTAGTTTTAAGCTTTGATATGTACTATAGTTAAATAAAATAAAAACTTATAAATAAAGCGACTTTTATTATTTGGTAAAATTACGTTTTGTAGACGCTAAAGTAAAACGATAACTTTATATTTACTTCTTAGTCAAATGCTTAAAATCACACTCTCATTTGTGCTCTCTTCGGCTACAACGCAATGTGAGGTTTAGATCAAAACAGGTCGACTTGAAGTTACGCCCGCAAGTGCAAAATTTTGCTTATCGAACTCTTAAAGTAGTTGACAATCATATAAGATGCACTTTGCGAAGTTTTAATATTGGTGAATAAATGTTGCTATTCTGCAATATCAAAATTCCCCTCCCTTCCCTCAACAAAATTTTAATATCGGTCAATAATGCTGTTATTCTATAATTTCAAATTTCCCCGCCAATGATGTTTTAATATCGTTTGTTTGTTTGTTTGTTTGTTTGGTGACCGAGGTTTCGGGATGCGGAAATTCCCTTGGCCCTCCTGGACTAGAACTGTTATATAGGCAATTCGCCATGCCCACTAGAAGTTTGCTGAATCTGGAGGAGTTCTACCGCGAGTAAGAATTTTTAACATGCCAAACATCACATTGACACGGGACCTACGATTTTGCTTCCTTATCCGAGAAGGCATGTTTTTAAATTTTTCTCAACTGAAAAATTTACCGGCCTCGACAGGAACCCGGAGCCCGCATCCCTTGAGTGTAGAGACAAACATACTAACCACTAGACCAGTTGAGGCCGACAGTTTTAGTATCGTCAATGGATATTGTTACTCCGTAATTTCAAATTTCCCCCTCAACGATTAATATCAGCCAATAGATATCGTTACTATAATTCACATTTCTCTCAACGCTGATGAATATATACCGCTATTCCATAATAAATTTTAATATCGACCAATAGATGTCGTCCCTCCATAATTTCAAAATTTTCCTCTGAACGAAGATTATGACAAATACAAGTTATAAGATGTAAATTATAAATACGCTTTGTGGTGTAGTATTTATTTCCGATTACAGGTTCATAACAAACTGAAGTTTGCAGTTCGAACCTTTGGGAATTAAGTAAGAAAATGTGACGTCAATATGCATGTATTATTATAAATAAGAGTTCTAATATACGTTATCAACATGTTTCGTGGCGTAGAGTGTATTTTCTTGTACAGACTTATACCAATCTGAAGGTTTGCAATTCGAATCTTTGGGAATTAAATAAAATAATGCGGCGTCAACATGGATAAATTATTATAAATACAAGTTCTTACATAGACATTATTAATATGCTTCGTGGCGTAATATATATTTCAATCTAGAGGGTCGTACCAATCTGAAGGTTAGCAGTTCGAATCTCTGGAAATTAAATAAAGAAATGTGGCATCAGCAGCAGCCCATCAACCAAAATGGCTTATTCAAAATTGTGGATTCAAGATGACAGACGGCGTAGGTCGGCGTGGTTCAAAATTAAGTATAGCATTGGTGGGCGTGGCGAAATCACGATTGAGGCGGTGGACGGAGCAAATTCAAGATGACTACTCTCACGTGGTTAAGATGTGACGGAGAATCGTGATGACCTTTTTGTTAACTCAAAACAACCCATTTAAAATAACTTGAGAGTTTAGTCCAAAACGCTGAATGACCTTTATCGCTGACTTCTAAGGCTAATTAACACAAGATGGCATTTTGTCCAAAACCTCCATAGCTTATCTGCTGACGAGCAAACGCATTTAAAAAATTATAAGTATAAGGAATTTTGCCTAAAAGGGCGAGAGCAAACAACAAATTTTTTTTTAAATTTTACAACATCGCCTGAATTGTATTAGATGGGTAGAATAACTTTGCTTAATGTCAAAATTTCGTACCAAAACTTATTTTCCTAATATGCCTAAATTAAGAAAATCGATTTTAGGATATAGAAACTATATCGCAATAATTATTCAACAACAGCAGATAATCGAGTTCCACGAATTGTACTCACTTGTACTCAAGAACAAAAAAGGTGATCAAAAGGATTTAAAATCTGCGAATATCTAAGAAATTTTGACCAAAAAGGCATGAGCAAACAAAAATTGAACATTTTTGAATTTTAATACATTGTATTGGATTGAACTGGATGAGTGGAATAACTTTATACAATGTCATAATTTCACGTTACAACACGTGTTCTTAATACAATAAATAAAATATTTCAAGTCATTATTATTTTCAAACATGTGACAATCGGATACTATGAATTCTACTATGCGTCTTTTAGCCATTTACTGTTTTTTTTATGAATCATCTGCATACAAACAAGGGCTCATGCGCAAATGGATAAATTTCTGATATTGGGACCAAATAAGAACTATTCAGCAAATAATCCATCAATTCAGGTGTTTGCGTCGATGCGTGAGCTCTCGCATTGTCATGGTAGAAATTGATCCGGAGTCGAGAGTCCATTTTTCTTATTTTTCCGAAGACTTGTGGCAAACTAATAATTGTGTACCATTCAAAATTGACTGTTCTACGATCCTCTAAAATAACGGCTGTGACAAGTCTAGTTTTTCCGACAAAACAGGCGACCATTTGCCTTATAGTGCTTTAAGCATGAACAACCTGGGTGGTTTAGACTCATCTTGGACACCTATAGTACTGTTTATTTTCGGGCTTAAACACATATATCGGAGATTCGTCGCCCCTAACAATGTTGCAAACTGTTTTGAAGTACCTGAATCGTATTTCTTGAATGTATGCTAATCATACTAATACGCAAGGATGCCTGAATTTCACGATAGGTCGCGCACGGGATCGATGTTTCCTGGCGCCACAAACGATTTTGGACGCCCTTCTTTAGATTTATCCGACAGCTAACTGTAATCATGATTAAATTCATTGAATCAACGATATACGGTGGATATGTGTGGGGCTTTATCACTAAAGTCGAAGTAAGTTGGTCGACATACTTTTGTTTAAATAATCCGCGTCTAAAGTTGTCAAAAACTATAGCAAGGAAGTGTTCACGAGTTGATTTCATCTTTTAGCCGAGAGTAACTTTTTAACTTGATGAAAACAAAACAAATAGCGTCCGTATGACAACGCTATCAAAGTCATTGCAAGGGTTGATTCCAAGTTTTCTGGAACACACGTTACATTAACGCTTAGGGTCATTAACGCTCAAAACAATGTAAATAATAATTTAGATTTGAAGTGTTTTTAGAATTAAATTGTTATTTATGATAGTTAAAACTTGTTTGTTCTCTCTTTATAAATATTGTTTGAATCTCTGTTTCAATGGTTTATAAAAAAATTAAATTAAATTATTGTTAACAAAATTATTTTATTTTAGAATTCAACTCTATACAATACTGGCATAAACTCCGTCTTGTTGTCATGCTCAGTGATTTAAAACGTTTTGTCAACCTCCATTAAGTCAATGAGTTTTACAAGTTTTACTCCTTGGTTTTCAATAATACCGGCGTAGTTTTGAAAATTAATGCAATAAGTAAGTTTATCATACATTCAACAGCAAAAATGTCCATACACCCCTATTCATTTTATTTAAATGAACTTTGACAATATTTAAAAACATATTTTGTCTAGAATCACACAATAACAGAAAGCTTAGCATCAAATGTTGCATCCCATACATATTAGTTGAATAAAAAAATATCTCATTGAGATACATATAAAAAAATACCGCAATAAAATAAATGCTTGCTTTATCAAAATTACGGCGGACAAACATTTGTACTTTCCGTCTGTAGTCGGTAAATCACTTAAAGTCACATATCAAACATCGTGAACTAAGTAGCATGTTTTATATTAGGCAGTACACTTTCAGTTATTGCACGAAAAGGTAGAAATAATAAAAAAAGTTAAACCCCGTGAAACAACAGCTGAAAAACGCGAAAATATGATAAAACTTTATTATAAAAAAAAGTCATCACGTGAAATAGCGGAAATCTATGATAAATTGTATTCTACTATTCAGTATATTATAATTAAATTTAAAAAAGACAAATATATTACAAGTAAACCCCGATCTGCACGTCCAAGAAAATTATCAAGTCAAGATGAAAATTGGATTTTGAGGAAGATCAAAAGAAATCCTTAAACTACCGCTACAGAAATGACGAAAGACGTGTCTACAGCTCATCAAAAATACATTCATCCTAACACTGTACGACGTGCTTTACACAGACATCAATATCGAGCTCGTGTGGCACGAAAGAAACCTTACATTAGTGGGACTAATAGAAGCAAACGTCTTGAATTCGTGCAAGAACATGTATAAGCCAACGGTTAAAGGAGGAGGGGGTTCTCTTGTGGTATGTATGGAGCTGTATGGCAGCCAACGGTACAGGTAACGTGCATTTAATTAATGGAATAATGGATCAATTTATGTGTTTCGATATTTTATAACAAGATCTAAAATCTAGTGCAGAAAAATTAGGAATTTTAGAAAATTTAAATTTTTACCAAGATAATGATCCAAAGCATAAATCGCGTTTGGTTGAGGAATGGATGCTGTACAATATGTCACATATAGTAGGACCGGCTCCACAATCGCCAGATATTAACTCCATCGAAAATCTGTGGGAAGAGCTGGAAAAACGAATTCGGAAAATCATATTTTCCAACCTCAATGAAATGAAATCTATTTTTCTACAAGAATGGCACAAAATTGGCCGTGAAATAACAACTAATTTAGTGCCTTCAATGCCTAGACGATTGAAAGCGGTAATATTGGCAAAAGGTTATCCAACTAAATACTGATGGCACTGGAAATCCCGATTCAAATCAGTTTTTATTGTATGTACGGACATTTTTGTTGAATTAAGTTTGTTAAATTTAGTATTTCGCCTTACTGCTTTAAGTTAATATATTTTGTAATATTGATATGTAGATTTTCAATAGTTTAATGAATGTATTTGCAGAATTACTTAATGTTATTTCATTAGCCTTCTTTATGCTTGAGAAAATTAATGTAATCTGGCACGATGTCTACCGTACGGACATTTTGCTGTTGACTGTAAATCCATCAAATAATTTAGAAACGATTTTGTAGCATATCATTGCTTCACTTGTTAAATAAGAAACTAATGTAATGCAATTTGATACATCAGATATCGCATCTATCAAATTAGAAACTGGTGCTTTAAAAATTCTAGGATCTTAAAAAATATAGTTGGCAACATGGTTCAAAAATGATACTCTTTTAGATCTATTAATGTAAATGTCAATGATCTTTGTCAAATCGTAATTTTAAGGTTAGAAGTAGTTTTTAAAAACAATTTTCTTAATTTTATTAATTAAATAGGTCCATTTACCCCGTTAAAAAATGATGAAGTCCATAACATTTGTTACCGGAAACGCAAAAAAATTAGAAGAAGTAGTAGCAATTTTAGGTCCCACGTTTTCCAGAGAACTAATACCTCAAAATGTAGATTTACCAGAATTACAAGGGGAAATTAATGAAGTATGTACCAAAAAATGCAAAGAAGCTGTAAACTTTATTAAAGGTCCTGTTATTGTTGAAGATACGGCCCTTTGTTTTAATGCTTTACAAGGATTACCAGGACCTTATATAAAATGGTTTCTCGGAAAATTAGGTCCAGAAGGATTATTTAAAATGCTCTCAGGGTTTGAAGATAAAACAGCGGAAGCTATATGCACTTTTGCTTATCATGCTGGAGGTGCAGATGATGAAGTAGTTTTATTTCAAGGACGTACAGAGGGTGAAATTGTATATCCAAGGGGACCCAGAGACTTTGGTTGGGATCCTTGTTTTCAACCAAATGGATATAGTAAAACATATGCTGAATTACCAAAAGAAGAAAAGAATAAAATTTCTCATAGATATAAAGCAGTGCGGAACATGCAGGAATATTTTCAAAACATAGATGTAAGCTAAACTGGTTTAGAATTTAATTGTAGGTATTAATTAAAAACAAATAAAAATCTTATATTAATTGTTGTTATCATGTTTTTTACACTTTGGGTTATTTATAAAATACTTTAAATAGAAAACCAAAATCTGCCCAATTAAAATATAATATAATGTGTTTAAATATTTTTAGATCATTATCAAGGAGTAAAGTTTAATGTTTCTAAAATTTTAATGGTAAATATTTGAGAAATATTTTAAAAAAATGATACATGTAATCTGGCGTTACTCGGTGGCTTTTACAAACTCGAGTTCTAAGATGGGATATAAGAAACTCTATCTTCAAATGCAATATAAAGCAATAAAACATTTGCAGAATTGCATGTTTTGATTAATTATATTATATTTACAGTCAGTGGAAGCAAATAATAATAATTTATACAAGACAAGACCACATTTCAAACTTTATTAAATAAAACCGAAGACTACATATTCCAGTGTATAAAATGTAATGTGTTATACAAAATTTGTACAGATGTTCAAAAAATTATAAAACTTAATCTAAAAGAACAAAATTATGAATTCCTAATGTATGATAATACAACCTAAATACCAGAAATAATGTCACTATTACAAATTAATTATATTTGCCTATAAGCGATAAAGTAGTAATGTTAATACTAAGGTGGGGTGTGAGAAACCCTAATGCTTTTCAGATGGCCTTAACATCAGTCATGAAACAAAACAAAACCGCCTGTTATGTTTAGAAAATTTTAGGAAGTTACTAAGGTATTCATGTGTATAAAATAAAAATCTAGGGATTGGCAGTAAGCAGTAATTTACTTGGGGTTTGTGATACTCCACCTAAGTAACGTCAAGTTAAATATTTATTATTCAATATCTTTAGTCGCTTTAAGCTTTTAATTTAAAAATTTTTAGAAGACTCAATTGGAGATTTGAATGAATTATAAATTTTGCAATAAACAAAAAAATGTGATACGAAACAACGTTACATATATTTTAAATTATCCATAAGAGTTAAAAATTTAATTAAGTACACGTAAAATAAAATTTTATAACAGGGTTCATACGATCATTAAAAACTGCTTGTTCTTATTTCATTTTTAAGGGCCCTTAATAATCATTAATTTTTTTCTGCACAGTCCTTAAGTCATTAATTTTATTAATTATACTGATCGCGATAATATTTTTTCATAGTGTAAACTTGCCTATTAGGAATTTGTCGAATTTGCATAATAAATAAATGAATAATTAATTATGAGATGCATATCAGGTTTCTGTATTGTTGTGTTCATTTTGCAGCGGTGCAGTAACCATCTTGAATTAATTAACGTAAATTTAAAAGAATTTACAAAAGTTAGTGGTTGCTAAATTTTTAAGTATATGTTTTTAGTTCGCATATACTATTCTATAATTTTGTAT
>JAHWXV010952928.1:0-10418 GCA_024586415.1 Phrixothrix hirtus | reverse complement strand
AACTCGGATGTCCCCATTGCTGGTGTATCCCCGGCTTTTAAAACCCTCTTTAAAACTAATGGCGTCTAGGGATCTTTTAAAATCGTTTAAGTAGACGCCTTTCTTAGCTATATCTTTAGCTGCAATCACACTTACGGTGGAATCAACCGTTTTTCTTTTTTACGGGGGGCCCGGCGTACTTAATAAAAAGTTGGGGGTAGCTTGCTTGTCAGGCATTCTTAGGCCACTAGTGACAACTGCTTCCGCATAGCTTCTGTTTTTCACTAATTGCATATTGTTTTCACGATCCTGAATAGTTTATCACATCCTGTTATCATATGCTTCGCATGAATTGTGATTTTTCCTTCTCCTTCGGACAATAGTGAATTGCTCATTGGAGTCTAGGAACTCTGTGTCTGTGTCTGTTAGCTTCATGTTTTTTTCAGCTGTATTATATTTCCTCGTAGCTATCGAGTAATTTATAGGCGTATTGATTACATGGACTACTTCTACATTACTAATGTTTTCGGTACATGCAGGTATCATCTGCGACTTCATGGCATTAATGTCATTTTTAATCGTGTTTATATATGAAAGTAGCAGTTGCACCATATTCTGTTGCTTTTATAGGTATATAGCTAGATTCGTCAAGTTATCTAGCCCCTTGCCTGACAGATTCCTTTCTTTTTCAGGCAACGGATGTCGCTTATACTTTACATTGATCGAACATTTTACCTTACCTATGATGCCTATTGAATTTTCTAGACCTTTTAAGTAGCTCACTTCGCAGGTGTGGTGGCTTTGGTCTGTGACTTGAAGATACCCAAATCATAGTCATGTTCCATTCACACTCTTTTCCACTAAGTTTATTACCCGTGCCTGAGTCAATCATTGATCTCGCTGCCGTCATAGGGGTAGTATGACTGCCTCATGTGCGTTCTTCCTCGCTTTGTGTGTTGTTGTTCTTAGACTTCTTTCTAAGCCACTCCTGTTCTCACTGAGTGCGTAGCGTCATTGTGCTAAGTTTAGTGTAGTCTCTACTGACATTAGCTAATTGTATTGGAGTACCTTGGGTAACATGTTCTAAGCACCTTTTTGCCATAGTTGGCTCCTAGTGAGCCGAGTTCAACTAAGTTGGATGTGTTTAATAAACCCCTTCCTATTGCTGTTCTCCTGATACAGTTTCGTAAATTTGAACCAAATGTCAAGTCTGCTATGAACGGCACGTGTCAATGTCAGCTTATAAATAGGTTAATATCTTATTCCCTCAATTAGTATTATGTCAGTATATATTTTAACCGGACTTACTGTAATTTTGTTCTAGGTGATTCAACAGTCATTTTTCCTCCAAATACCATTAATCAGCACCCGAAAATATAAGAAAAACATTAATTCCAACTCGGATTTTTCCACAAATAACATTCACAACACGTCAATTAATACTAATTGTAAATTTTTTCAGTCACCAGATGAAAATTCTGATCGCTAATACTCGCAAACGCAACCGCAGTCAATTGCCAGTACTATGGCCCCCTTCCTGATGTATGAGGTCATCTTAATAGTCGTTTATTAAGTACAAAACCTTAAAATAAAACATGTTACAAAAAAATACAGAACACTTACTCTAAACTTATTCAATATTTAACAATTTCTTAGTGTAAACTAATAATCTATATGTATATTAATATTTGATTATCCAACTGCCCTAATTATTTACAGCTTTTCATGTTTTCTGCCTCCCAATCAGTTGTACCTTTAATTCATTCTTGCGCCATTTGCTTATTGGCTGGTGCCTATCGCATGGTGTATGCCTCTGCAGGTAAATTCATACATGTATTGAGGACAAAATATCCCATTTTATTGGGAATCAGAAAGACCAATTTTTATTGGTATTTCAAGATTACCAATCCCAGAGCAGCATTTCGCCACTTTCTCCTGGAAGTGCTATAAAGATAGGATCAAAATCAGAAAGCGTCAGTTGAGATGACAGTGCCAGCAAGTGACTTCCAGAGCATCCTCTGGGATCCTTCGCCACGGAACTTCCACTTCCAGATTACAATCTGCCGCCATCTTGCTGCAAGCCACCAGCCGTTCCGACGACGAGATCCGCGACGCAACATCAACATCGCCGCCGCCATCTAGCGTCCCGACGCCCGGCGCCTAGGCGCAGACAGTGACAGACAAATTTTATTGACTTTATCATTATTTCTTTTGTGAAACGACTTGAACATTTTTATTGTGTGCTAAACATTTGATCCAAGTTATCGTGTTAGTTAACTATTAACTTAGAATCAAACGTTAGATAGTATTCTTTGCTACTATGTGCGTGAACTCAGTACTAAGCATTCGTATCTAGTTATCGTGTTAATAAGACTCACATTAGTATTTGAGAGTGTATATATTAGTTATAAGAAGTGCACGTCTATACAGGTCAGCTCCCTCTTATAAAAAATAAGGTGGCTGTATCAACATTACCCAGAGACCTACCAAAACGAGGGAGAGGGGATACGGTTGCATAGAGTTTGTGGGTGGTTCAGGGATAACTCCCTTCTAACAGTTGGCACCCAACTTAGTGGGTCACTATAGGAGACAAGAACACACGAACAGACATGGGATTGAAATCCAAGAGCCGGAAAACAGAAGTATCCATCAGTTCTGAGACTGAAGGAACAAAACTCAGTGGCGTCCAAATCATCATCAATAAGAATCTCATGGAGTAACTATTCCAAGGACTCAAACAACTAATGGAACGCGAGATAACCAAGTTCTCCGGAGACCCATTAGAAGACCCAGAATTCTCCCTAGCAAAAATAGAAGCAGCCTTCTCGAACATTCCAGATGAAGACAAGCTGGAGAAGCTTAAGGAGTTCCTGACAAAAGGTGCCAGCAAATGGTGGGAATGAAGAGAGGACTTCCTCCTGAATTACGAAAAATTTTAGCAGGCTTTCCTCGACACTTTGTAGATGCGGTGACAATGCTACGGGAACCATCAGCAGCACAAAGACAACGTAAGGGACTTGCTACGCATAAAAGCCAAGCAAGCAAAGCGCCTGAAGATAAACCTACTCTAAGACACACCGATCATGATAAATATGCCCCACGGGCACATCCAAGCCCATCTTAGGGGAAGCAACTTCAAAACATTAACCAAGTTCATAGATGCAGCGGAACAAGTTGAGTGGGACACAAAAACCGCCAAATCACCTAAGAAATCAGGACTACCACAATGTAACTGCTGCTCAGGGAGTACTACCATCGGAAAGTCCAAGGTATTTTCATCCCTTGACTTAAAATCAGGATACTGGAAAGTTTCGATGGAAGAAAACGCAAAGTATCTGACAGCATTTAGAGCACCAGATGGGACATGCTATCAATTCAAGGTCATGCCGTTTGGCCTGAAAAACGCTCCAGCCACCTTCCATTTCGACATCATAATTTACCCAGACAACTGGTGGGACCATTTAGAGCACCTACGGCTGGTCTTCGAAAGATTGACACAGAACCATTTACACATAGGGATCGAGAAGTACCAATTTGGTAAGGCATCAATCACTTACCTAGGACACCAAATCTCCGCAGATGGCAACAAACCACAGGAAGACCAGGTATAAATACTCAAGGCAGCATAAACACCAACCAGCAGGAAACAAACGCGAAGATTCCTGAGCCTGTGCAACTGGCTACGAGAATACCTACCACGATGCGCAGAAATTGTAGCTCCAATAACCGATGTAATGAAGGGCAACAACAAATTCAAGCGGACCGCCGAACCAGAGTAGGAACTAACGAAACCACTCAAACTAAGCAGACCTGAACCAAGCAAGCCATGCACGCTGCAAATAGAGGCCAGCGGCCTGGGACCAACAGCCGTACTTTATCAAATGGAAGAAGGCGAAAGACGAATCATCAGCTACGCCGGCGCAAAACTGTTCCAAGCTCAAACCAACTACCACGTTAACGATCTGGAATGGTTGGCAGTGATATGGGCAATAAAAAGGTATCGTCAGTATCTTAAAGTCCACCCTTTCACCTTAAAGACCGCCAGTAGCGCCCTAACCTGGCTAGATCAGATGAAGAACGCGCAGTAGAGACTAACCAGATGAGCGCTCCTCCTGCAACAGTTCAATTTCTAGGTAAAACACTGTTCCGGAAGCACCAATGAGCAACCGGACCACCTGTTGCGACACGCAACAGGCGCAGAAATCACAGGAGACACCACGGATATGGACAGGGCAATAATGCCAGAAGTAACAAACGTGAACCTGGCAGAACTAGCCACAACCCTGAAAATAAAAAAGAGGAATAACCCTCATGCCCAAAATCTAATCAGAATGTGGAAAGAGAACAACTAAAACGGTTTTACTACACCAAGGCATCATCAGTTTCTCGCCGAATACCACATAGAGCACAGATGCGTTTGGAGGATAGCGGAACAGGGAAATCGTCTTCCAGTACCACTCAACGTCAACCACAGGTAATACACAATTACAAAGATATCCCAGGAGCAGGTTACCCGGGAGCAGAGGAAACAGACCGGTCAATAAAGAGACACAACTACTGACCCAACTAGACACACAACGTACAAAGCTACATCAGGGCTTGCAGAATCTATACAGCAATCAAACCCAAGTCACGACGCGAAACGACTCCACTCAAACCACAATAGCCAATAAAACCATGGGAAGTAGTGTCAGAAGATCTCATGGGACCATACCCAGCTACAGCACGAGGAATAAGTTAATTTTGGTGGCCACCGACCTATTTACCAGATGGATGGAAGTATTCGCAATGAAACGGGTAGAGACCAATCCTAGAACCACTGGAAAACAAGTTTTCCAAAGATTTGGATATCATAGGGCCATAATATATGTCAATGAACCTCAGTTCACACCAATTGCCTGGGACGGCGCCATGACGAAATGGGGATGCCTATATTGGACTACCCCCATATTCCACCCCCAAGCGAACCCTATGGAAAGAAGGAACCATGAAATCAAGAGAATAATCCGTCTTTGCCTAGAAACAGAACCACAGGCACCAGACTGGGACCGATCCCTTCAAGAAGCTTTATGCAACCTAAGACGGAGGGCCAATGCAGCCACCGGACTAATACTGAACCAAACCCTGTTGGGATACGAAATCTCTAGACCAGGGAAATGAAAGATCAGAGAAGTCACAGCGGACAACAAACCGCGGATACAAAACTTGGACGGTCGAATACAAATTGCGCACCGCATCCAACACCTATATAGGTCAAGGTACGCAATTCCAGAACCCCCTCCAGCACGAATCATAACTGGATATCAAGTTCGAGAAAGGGTGTACCAACCTCATGGGCCATTCTCACCACGATGGGAGGATCCCAGAACCATCATCGAAGAAGTCTGGCCAAATGTGTACTAGATTCAGCGTCTCAACGGAGATCCAACCCAGGTACACTCAAACGACATACGAATCCTCCCAGCAGAGAGGATGCAACCACCAGAAGAAGAATCAGAGGAAGACGGCCCCAGAGATATAAAAGGAACCTCCAGCATAACTATACCCCAATGGAACAGTCGCCCAAACAGACGAAAGCTCTTAAGCGGGGAGGAATATTGCAAATATAGTACATGCAGGAATACGAAGAACCAGTTTTCATTGGTATTTCAAGATTACCAATCCCCGTACTAAACATTGGTATTTAGTTATCGTGTTAGTAAAAGTCGCATTAGTATCTAAGAGTGTATATATTAGTTATAAGAAATTTACGTCTATACAGCCCAGCCCCCTCTTTTAAATAATAAGCTGGCTGTATCAACATTACCCAGAAACTTACCAGAACGAAACAGAGGGGACGCAGCCGCATAGGGATTGTGTGTGGTTCAGGGGTAACCACCTTGTAACACATTTAAAGGAACTTTTCAGTTGTAAGCAAGAAATTAGATATCCTGGCGCTCCGGTCTTCCATAGAAGTTGAGTTCTGCAGGTAAGACAACCTCTATTTCGTATAAAATTCGATTGTATGTCTTTTCATTATGAGAAAGCTGGTTTGCTAGGCTAGCTAGGCGAAGTTTTAAGTTTCGTGTAAACACTCCCACTGGGTGGGACTCACTATTGTTCTTGTTTATGTTGATTTGGCTTGTATTGTCTTCCAAGCACTCTGACCTAGTTGGTAAATGAACGCAATATGAAGGAAACTTCATTATTTAATTCCTAATCCATTATACCGTGATGTATTTCATCGAGTCATAATTGGAATGTTGCACGTAACCCTTATATGACGCTGATTAGTTGTCCATTTCAGTGTCTATTATGTAGCGTATGTCATTATAAATACTAATTTACGGGATCATAATTAAATACCGCTCAAGTGGCAAAATCATTGAATGCGCTTTAGTAGGCGTAGCTTATTTGGAAGTTTATACTTAGAGGCCAAATCTCTCCCTTTCCTATTAATTTCAAGCATGGTGCTTCTCAAGTTTCTGTTCTTTGTGATATACGGCAATCATACAGAATGTGTTTAAAGCTGTCGTCGCCGTTCCCACACGGACATACAAATTCAACTGGCTTAACGCTAAAACGCGAAAACGAACTATTAGAGGGTCCGTGCCCTGTTAATAGCTTGCGGTTCCTCCATCCTCTCCTGTACGCTTAACGCAACTATGAATCTTCTGTTTTCCAGATGCAAAAGGCCGTTGTAAATTAAGCAAGATGTCATATGCAAATCGTTATATTGGCAGATGGCTTCCATTGCATTGTGGTGGTTATCTATAAATACTAATTTTGTACCTTTTGGGTTTATGAGTGATGGAGTACGTTTTAGGAGTTCTATTCCCTTGCAAATCGATCTTTACAATGCATCGTGTAATGTAGCTATGTCAGAGTAATACCATTACTTACTTACATCTCTAAATAGTGGTTTGTACTTCGCAGTTGGGAAGTGGTAGGTCATTGTACGTAACTAACTGTTCCCCGTCCTAAGTACCGTAAATAGCACTCGGTGTTGATTCTCTAAGTTAGAGTGAAATTCGCCGAAAGTGAATAGGGTCCGCCTCCAAGGTCTTTGGGTAGCTAGTAAATATCTTTCCATAATCGCTCTGTTGGTTACCTCACCGCAAAGTTCAGCTTCGTACGTCACCATAGGTACCATCACTGAATTATAAATTGCTTTCCGTATCTCAGGAAACATGCTCCATCTCCTTCCAAGTACCCTGATAAGGTTATTAGATACCTTTTAGACTTTTTACCTCAAGCATTCTGCCTGTTTGCTCAAATTTAATTTATTATCAATAATGACACCTAAATAATTTATCTCTTCATCAAATTTAATTTGATTTCCAGCTGCTTGGACTCTAAGATAATTTTTGGCTTGGGTATTATTGCTGATATTGCGGTTCTTGAATATGGGCAGGACTAATAGACCAACGATTTTGTTTACTGCATATTTTAGTTTATGTTTTTGAGCCCAGTTGTCACAGAGGTTCCATATGTCCGGCCATAGTTTTTCAAACGTTCTAGCGGCTGCTAAGGGTAACATAATCAGCATATACAGGCAACTTTACAAAGTAAAAACTTTCCTATTCGAAAGCTAATACGAAATTCTTTGAATTTGCGTACTAATCTAAAATTTAACCAGGCCAAGACCAATTCTAAACGTGCACAGAGTGAAATGGCATATGCTGACGTATATCAATGCTTAGCAAAATGATGCGCACTCGATTTATCATTGTACATTTTTATTTTATTTAACTACAATAAATTTCAAAACTTAAGAACTATTTGCATGCTACATCTGTTTACGAGCCGAATGTGTGTGCGTTGTTAGAAAGCAGCTGGCTGGTGCAGTAAGGTTTATTGTACTCCTCACACCGCTATCTAACATGTATAGCATTTCGCTGCGCCGTCGATCTATTAAATCCATCTGCTAATCGGTGATAACGTTCAATGCACTTTCTTCTTTTGTCCGACCACCTCAAGTTGTATTTATACAGAGCCGGTTTTGAGATCTAAACAGACCGCGCTACTTCGTTATCCACAATCTGTGGCAACCTTCCGCGTTCTTCTCGCAAAGCGGGATCCGGTTCGACTTGCTTTTCAATAGCCTGCTGCAGTTGTTGATGCAGAGCTTGACTTTTTGAACGAAATCTTAGACCCATGCTGTTTAACTAACTCTTACCTCGGCGAACGGCTCTTTATATTTATACGAGGGACGGGTAACAGACAAACATCTGATATTTGACATACGTCTGACAGACAGCCATCTGATATTTGACATACGTCTGACAGACATGTGACTAGCAGGTGCCGGCCTCTTAATGGGTATTTGGCATACGGCTGACAGACGGATGGAAGACAGGTGAGGGGCGTCTATCAGCTAGGTGAAAGACATGCGATAGACGTCTATTAGTTAGGCGAAAAGCGGGTGAGGAAAGTCTAACAGTTAGTTAATAAATAATACACACCTGTAGAAAGACCTATAAGGGTAGACCATAAAACCTATAAAACCTGTAAAAATAGACCTGTAAAACCTATAAAACCTGTAGAAAAGCTGAACTTACAACATTCGAATCATTGTAATATTCTAATTATTAGTAAAATATAAAACTTAGATTTAAGTCTTTTCACATACAAACAGGATGCGATAACGCTGATAAGGCGGATGAAAAAGTATTTCGGTTACCTCAAACACAGTATGCCGGTTACACAGCACCGGATGTAGACCGAATGCTTTCACTGCTATCAATAAAAATGCGGCCAACTAAAAATTCATGGTAATTTTTATTAAACCGCAACATCCTGCAGCCGTTGATGCAAAATTTATAGCGGATATTCTTATCACACTGCAACATCCTATTTGTTTGTTACAAAACTATATAGATTTGATAAGTAAACCGAACTAGCCGAATAGTGGCGAAAGCGAAACAATATACCCAGCCGCACTGAGCGTTTAACTTCATTCATTATACATTCATCCCAACGGAAAGCTGTTCTCACAAATTATACGGAGCTTTGTTTGTGTGTGTGTATGCGTATGTGTGTGCGTGCGTATGTGTTTGTGTGTCTTTACAGTGCTTGTGACATATAAAGGCGAGTACTTTTATCTTATAGCTTTTACAAATAGGGTAAAGCTTGTTTATCATTTATAAGTATCCGTCATATATCGTTTATATAGCATAGGTCTTCTCCATTCTTTTTTTATAATTATTATTGCATAGATAGGCATCCATCATTATTTTGAATAATACTTTATATACTTATACGTTTTTCAACTTTCCCTATTTTTTAATTTAGTGCTTTATACTTATATGTTTTTAATTTTTATTTCAAGATTTCGTACACCGATTTTTAAGTTCTATCAGTTTTGATTTTATTTTTAACTAATTTACAACTTTATACTACCCTTACTTTTTGTTTTCTTGCAAGATTTTCACCGAATTGTGAATAAGTATTGCAACCATTATGGGGTTAGTCTCCACTAAATATTGCGAAAAAAAGGCGAAAGCTGGACTTGATGGGAGTACCAAAGCTGCTAAGTGGATACGAAATGCATGGGCTCCGCAAAGGCTATTGGAGAGAAAAAACGTCTAGAGGCGAACCTGTGCGAGGTGAGAACGATTAGGAATCATTTGAAAGCTGCACAAAAGGCAGGCAATGGTATGAAGATGAGGTCTTAGACGGCGTACAGAATAGTATGCTGAAATGTCTCAACATCCGCATTCAAGCCTAGAATCAAGACTGCAGTCATCTCAAACCTTAAATATTGGGACTCCGCCGCTTTTCTGGGAGATGGAAGAGCCATCTTTAAGAGGCGTATTCAGAATTCCCTTAAAAACGTAAGGCGGTAAAAGTCAATACATCGTTAAGTGTAGAATACGAAATAATTGTTGATGGGGAAAAATCCTTAATGAACACAAGTATTTCACCACTTCGAATGCCGCCATTTACCGAGATACCACTCTAGCTTAATGGTTTGATAAAAATGTAGTAAAAAAAACTTTGACAGACCTTCAGAAATTCCAGGAAAAGGATAGCGGTTGGGCCCTAAAAGCTGTCGATAGCTTGGGGGTCTACATAAATAAATATGTGCCTCAGATAAGAGCATCCTAGATTGAGCTTCCTGAAGAAAGTGCTAACAAACACGCCTGTGTGAATGTGAAAAACAATGATGATGCCTGTTTTGCTTGGGCTGTCACGTCGGCTTTATATCCTGCTGGTATACATTCTAATAGAACGTATTCTTACCCCTACTACTCAAACGTCTTGAAGTTGGAACGTATAAAGCTCCTGATGGCAATTAGACAGATTCCTAGCTTTGAAAAACAGAATGATGTGAGCGTCAATGTTTACATCCTGACTAAGATGAAAAAAGATAAACAAGTGAATTTACTTTTGATACAAGATGAAAACCGCTACCACTATGTGTGGATAAAAAGTCTATCGCGGCTGCTATCGAAACA